>JAOSBK010000007.1:23421483-23436523 GCA_027568895.1 Erythroxylum shatona
CCCCAAAAGGTTCCATAAAACTTGGTATTGTAGGAGAATGTTGCGGCCAACTTCTTCTAACTCTTCATCCTCCTTGGACGGTTCTTCTTCTTGGGCTCCAAAGCCCATGTTGGACATATCTTCCAAGGCATTGTTTGATGGTCCTCCATCACATATGTACCAAGGCAACATCAACAAATGGCACCCAATTCCAAAGGTAAGTCTTCTTTGGAAGATATAGTTAAATCTTTAGTCACTAACACCATGACTCTTTAGCAAGATACTTAAACTAGTATTCGAAATCTTGAAAATCAGGTAAACCAAATGGCAACAACCATCAATCAGTTGGAGGCACAAAGTTCTGAAAAATTTCTAGCTCAACCATAAATTAATCCTGAACAAAGTGCCAAAGCTATCATGTTGCGAAGTGGTAAGGAATTGAAGGAACCATCTCCAAAAATCTTTAAAAGGGAAATTGAAGAAGAAGCAAAAAATGAAACACCTAATCAGTTAGAAAACATGTACACAAGTCTACAAAATTTTGTGTATAGCCCACTTTTCCTACTCAATTCACTAAAGCAAGGAAAGAGGAGCAAGAGAAAGAGATATGGGAGACTTTCAGAAAAGCCCAGGTAAATATTCCTTTGCTTGATGCCATTAAACAAATTCCTCGTTATCCTAAATTTCTTTAAAAAATTCTACACTTCAAAACAAAAATTGAAATTTGATGAGAAAGCGCAATTAGGGGAGAATGTTTCAGACATATTGCATAAGAAAAAGCTACCACCTAGATGTCAAGAGCCAGCTATGTTCACTATTCCTTATAAAATTGGTGATTTGAGAATTGAAAAAACTATGTTAGATTTGGATGCATCAATAAATGTAATTCTTTATGATGTTTACAAATCCTTGAATATAGGGCCTCTCAAAGAAACTAATGTAGTGATTCAATTGCCGAATCGTTCAAATGCTTATCCAAAGGGCGTGTTAGATGATATCTTGGTTTAAGTGGGTGAAATGTTTTTTTCAGTTGATTTTTATTTTTCGTAGATGGGGAGTGATGATGTATCTTCTTCAACTCCGATTTTATTTGAAAGACATTTTTGAAAACCATTAAAACAAAAATTGATGTTCATGATGGATCATTGAATATTGGATTTGATGGTGACTTAGTTAAATTCAGTATACACAATCTAATGAAATTTTCGAATGATGAACAACCTATTGTTTTTGTGGATTTTATTGACACTTGGGTGTAGGAAAATTCATCACTAAATGGAAGAGATGAACTTGAGACGGTTTTGGAGATGGGAGATGTGTTACATTGGCAAGCAATTATAGAGGCATTATTACGCAACCACGAACTTATAGTGTTGTTTTATCATTTGGAGAAAATCAAGCAATTACTGATGCAATTACTGTATATGGAGCTATCCCAAAACAACTCTAAGCTTCTACCTTCATTGACTCAGCCACCTATGTTAGAGTTGAAGAGTTGGCCTAGCCATTTAAAATACATATTTTTGGGTAAGCAAGATACGTTACTTATTATAATCTCAAATAAACTCACTCTTTTACAAGAAAATCAATTGATTCAAGTGCTAAGACAACACAAAGAAGCCTTTAGATGGACAGTGGCTAATTTAAAAGGTATTAACTGCACCATTTATATGCACTGAATATTGATGGAAGATGAAGCCAAGGATGTAAAGCAACCCCAACGTCATTTGAACCCACCCATAATGGAAATAGTGAAAAAGGAAATCTTGAAGCTTCTTGATGCTGGAATTATTAATCCCATTTAAGATAACAATTGGGTAAGTTCGGTCCAGGTAATTACAAAAAAAAACTAGATAACTGTAATAGAAAATAGTGATGGTGAGTTGATACCTACTCATATTCAAAATAGGTAGAGAGCTTGCATAGATTATATGAAGCTAAATTCGGTTACTAGAAAAAGATCATTTTCTACTTCCATTTATTGATTAAATGCTTGAAAGACTTGTAGGTAAATCTCACTATTGCTATCTAGATGGTTATTTAGGGTATCACCAGATTTTGGTTGCACAAAAGGAACAAGACAAAATAACTTTCACTTGTTCATTTGGCACCTTTGCCTACAAAAGAATGCCATTTGGGTTATGTAACGCATCGGCAACATTTCAAAGGTGTATGGTAAGTATTTTCTCTAATCTTATGAAAAATTGTATGGAAGTTTTCATGGATGATTTTACGGTTATGAAGAATCTTTTGAAATATGCATTATCAACCTTAAGAAAGTGTTTAAACGTTACATTGAAACTAATATGGTTTTAAATTATAAAAAGTGCCATTTTATGGTTGACCAAGGCATAATCTTAGGTCATACAGTCTCATATGAGGGAATTGAGGTCAATAAGGCTAAGATAGATGTTATCAGATCTTTACCTTACCCTGGGACTATACTGGAAGTTCCCTCTTTTCTTAGTCATCTAGGATTTTATCGACAATTTATCAAAGATTTTTGGACGATTGCACAACATGTATGTAGACTACTCTAAAAAGATGTGAAATTTGATTTTGATGAGCTATGTAAGATTGCATTTGATGATCTAAAGGAACAACTCACTACAACTCCAATTATTCAACCACTGAAATGGGAAATTCCCTTCGAACTAATGTGCGATGCCTCGGATTATGCATGTTGGCCCCCATATTTTTTCTGTAATTAAGCATGATTTAAATAAATTTTGAGCTTTTGATGGATTTAATTTTTGGGAGTTAGTATTATGTTAATGTTAGCAAGAGTATATGACATAGGTTAATTGAATTAAAGTACTAAGGTAATAAGGATGGTAAAGGGCATTTTTGGAAGACCACTTAAGGATAAAAGTTACAAGGCATGTAAGGAAAGGTATAAGGGTCTTTGCACACTCATTAATGACAAATTTGAAATAAAAAGTGTTTGCTTGCTTTTTTAAGGAAGAGGCAAAAACGAAATTGGGGAAAAAGAAACAAAGAGAAGAGAGAAAGAAGAGAGTTCGATGGAGAAGAGAGGAAAGAAAGAAGAAAAAGCTAGGTTTTGATTTTTCTTAGTCTCAAAGAGTGATTTTGAAGTTACTCAAGAAGGGAAAAAGGAAGAGGAAGATTAGAGCCTTCTTTTGATCTAAGAAACTCTTCATTTGGTGAAGATTTAAGGTAAGTTGGATTTTATTCTTTTGGATTTTTGAAAGGGTTTTAGTTCATAAAGCTTAAGAAATGTATGGGTTTAAGAACTCTAGGATCAATTTTAGTGAATATGCTTTGTGGGTTCTCCAATTTGAATCCCTATTGATATGAGAATTTTGTCTTTGATAAAGGAAATCAAAGGAGGCAAGAGGAGCAAGAGTAAGGGCATTTTTTTTAGCAAAGTTTCAAGCAAGGAAATCAAGGTGGGTATACATTTATAGTAGAATTAATAAGCCAACAAATGTTTTCTTTGAATCAAGGAAATTTAACGTTTTTAAATTGCATCATAAATGTTGCATTTGGTGCTTCTTGAAAGAATTGAGAATTTTCTATGTATTTGGTATGTGAATTGGGTTGATGATTTGTGAAAAGACTTTCAAAACGATTCTTTTGAAAAGATAAATGTTTATGAAATCATGTTTTTTGGAAATAGTTTTAGAAATATCTCATGTTCACGAAAAATAAGTTTTCAAGATTGTGCCATTTGGGCAAATGGTTTCCCATTCATGAAATACATGTTATATGGGTTTGGTTTGGTCCCTTAAGTATGTCAAGTTCACTTGATTAAAAAGGCTTCTCCCGCCTACCCGCTAGTGGCATGAAGCTCCCTTGCGGACTCCCATAAGTTCACGGCTATGCAAGACCATTTTGTGTGATTGCGATAGTACATTCTGTTCACGGTTACACAGGACCCTTATGGGAAATGTGTAGTACGTTCTGTTTTGGACCTTCCAAACCATTTTCATGTGTTTATGTGCTTATGAGATATTGACAAGTTTGATGCATTCATGATTTAATATTTGTGAATTTCAGTTATGAAATTGAGAATGATACTTTGATGAATTTAATAAGAACTTTGTATTGGCAAATAAACATTTCAAAGGTTTTGCTTATTTTTTTGTTATAAACTGTTACCTACAAGCTTTCAAGCTCACCCCCTTTCATTCACATCTCCAGGTGATGAGAAAGAGATTGGGTGAAAGAGAGTCAAGGCATTCGTTCAATTATGCATATTTTGTATTTTAAGTTAGACTGATGTAAAAACAAGACTTTGGACGTATGTCAAGAATTATGGGGTTGTGTATCTTTTGTATTTCATATTTTTGATATCGTTGAGGCAATGTGACTTAGAATGCCATTAAAGCTCTGTCAACTCTTATTCTATGATGTTAATGAAATATGGATTTGTGAATGGATGATTGTTAAGTTGAAAAGTGAATTTGTGCATGGATGAGGTCGAGTTGAAATATGAATTAACTAAGAATGAGTTTAAGTTGGAATTCTATATATTTGGGAAAGTTATCAATTTAAAATGATAAATTTTGAATATGAATGGTTGTTGCATATCAATGAGATGCTATGGATAAGAAAATAGGAATGAATCATGAAATGTAGTTGGATGGTTAAAAATGAAGTTCCGTTAGAGGATGTGAATTTGGGAAAATTTTCAAGTCTTTTATGAAAATTGTATACAGATTTCAAGGGAAAAATTGGATTCATTTAGGAAAAATTAGACAAAGTTGTCTTCATGAAAGTTGTAGCCTATCTTTTTAGCTTTCCAACAGTATAAAGCATGAAATTTTTTGACAATGGAGATGGAAGATATAGTCATTAGAAGTTTGGATGCTATTTAGGATGGAACTTTCATGACAACCACTTTGATTTGAAATTTTGACCCTTATAGAGTAGAAATTGTTTTTAATCTTCACGGAAGTTATAGATCTTTCTTTTAGCTTTCCATTGATATAAAGTTTATAAATTTTGGAGTTCTAGATCAAAAGTTATATAATTTAGAAGTTGAGATGTCGGAAGAAGAAGAGCAGGAGGAGAAGCGCGAAAAGTTACGATCGTGCTTGAGCACGATCGCAACTTTCGCGGCCGCGCTCCATGTCGCGATCGCGTAGGTTTCCCCCTCCAGCTGAACATGTTTCACTCTTTTGATCATAACTTTGCCGTTCGACCTCTGATTGACCTGATTTTAAAAGCGTTGGATTTGTAACACGTTTCTCTATCTCTCCACAAAAATTTATAGCTTTTGGACTTAATTTGAAGAAGATGGATTGAATCAAAGTAAGGGGATCGGTTGGAAGAGTATGAGTTGGATATTTTGCACTGAATATGCTTATTTATTTAGATGATATCTTGAACTGTAAAGCTTCAAATGAGATGATTCTTATTTTTACATAAACTAGACACATAGAACTACAAATTCTATGAAGAGAGTGAATTTTGATTCGGCCTTTAAGACTTTCAATTTTTGTAGTGAAGTTGAGTATAATGTACAGTTTCAGTTTAATAACAGTCCGAAAATGTGTGGGCTATAACTTTTATAATTTTGAACCGAATTGAACGATTTTGATGTCATTAGAAAGTTAGGACAATGGAGAACAAATGTTGTGAAGAAGCCAAATTGAAATTCTGATTTGAGGTTTCTTAAAATTTGTTCAAAAATAGGTGAAATGAGTTCATTTTTGACAATTGACTGGTGTGGGCATGCCACCCATATGAGTTGTTGGTTAATGAGGGTTCATTGAAACAACCTTACAAGATAATACACACACTCAAGTCTTATGATTTTCAGAGTAAGAGTTGAGTTTCAAAATCGGGTCCCAACAGATCATATACATTTTTATATGTATAAGATAAAGAATGATTTAAATTATTTTGTTACTAAACTACAATTAACTAATTTGTTGTAGGTTATAAACCAACATGTAGGAGATTGACGACAAGACAACTCTAGATCTATATACACTAATGCTAATTTGGGTGCCACTAATTCAATAAGGTCCAAAACTTAGTCTCAACTATGTAAAGTTATTACAGTAAATAGATTTGTTGTTTGCTAGTCTAGTCATTAGAAAAAACCAAGTCAATACACACATGTAACTAATAATATGAATTATATTAGTAACTACTATGCAGCCTTCTTCTAGTGTGATTATAAAAAACATAAGATGAGATGTACCTGAGAGCCAATATCTAGACGGTCCTTGTCATGGATGCATTAGATAGAGAAAACAAAGAGCTGAAAATGGATCAAAATCGATCCATATCCCAAGGAGATAAACAAATAACGCTAAATAATTAATGGGTTAACTGTCATATTCAAAAGGGTGCAGAAGTAGCCAAGAGCATGTGGTCTCAAAAAAAAGGGGCAGCACTTGGCAAATATCTCATCCACATTTCATGGCCAATCCCAGGTCCACTTTGCAGTCATGCAAGGACAATGCCAACAAAAACTATATATGAACATTATAGGCTTGCCCCTATTCATCTATTGATTTTGTCAGGGAAGAAGACGATAATAAGGTTTCATGACAAGAGGCAGCGCCATATGCACGTGATATCTGGTTGTCAAGAGCTTCTCAGTCTATAGGAAATGGTCGTACATTTGGAACAATATATATATTTATAGTATTTGTTTATATTAATTTCTTATCTTTCTAGGAATGATGAGGGCCAGAGAACATGTTGTTGAAGGCTCTTGATTTATATG
The DNA here is from genome assembly GCA_027568895.1 of Erythroxylum shatona. Classification (NCBI taxonomy): domain Eukaryota; kingdom Viridiplantae; phylum Streptophyta; class Magnoliopsida; order Malpighiales; family Erythroxylaceae; genus Erythroxylum; species Erythroxylum shatona. The sequence goes on from JAOSBK010000007.1 coordinate 23,428,169, forward strand.
TGCTGCTAGATTCTATGGCCAATATGCTTTAGGATTTAATTGAACACACGTGCAATTTAAAAGGCTTCTCCCAATATATGATATATACAACAAATATGTTGTACTGGGGAATGCAATTAAAGATATCATCCTTATGTTAGCAAATCTAAAGTTATAACTAATAAATTCATATGATTCTGGCATGGATAGAGTTATCAAAATCTTGATTGATTCGTCACAACTTTAATTGATTTTTTTAGTGAAGGAGATAAGCTTATGAGTGCTCATGCTTATTGTTAATTAATTAATTAGATGCTAAACTTTCACTATCCAATATTTAATGGGCAACTAGTAGTAGGATTAGGAAGACTCTCATATTGACAACTAAAGGACCACTGACATTAGAAATAACACGCGTTTTAGTGCATTAATCATCCATTTACTAATGCAAATTCATATACTAAGAACACTAATTAACAGGTTGAACTATCAAATATATATTAAGAACGGAAAGAAAGTCAACACATTTGGAACTCATACGAATCCCTTTCACAAAAATCACACCTATGTTAAAAAGAAAGAGCTGCAGAATTTCCTTCTTACCTGGCCAAACCATTTTTAGCCGCTACATGTCGTGGGGATTGGGTACGTAATTTATTAGCTAGGGGAATCAAAGTGAACCCACCGTAGTAACAGTATAAAACATGCATGATTTCTAAAACAATACAGACGTTGAATAAAGGTGGTGCCTGTTCTTTTTTTTTTTTTTTTTTAATCAGGAGCTGTTCTCATAGATCTATATTGACCACTCCTAATATTAATCCCACTTGAATCTTAGTGCTTGTAACTAAAATCTAACTTTGTTTTATCATTACTTCCTATTAAGGGTGTCGAACGGCCTTCTGTTTTTGTACAACACCAAGCTGCTCGAATTTAATGCTTTACTATCATCATAACCCATCAGTTATATCATTTGACGCTAAATTGGTTAGACAAGCATTGTCAATTTCTTATTTTCTTTCCATATAGAGGTTAACTGATAAAGAAAGCGAAAAGTATTTCCTCACCACCCTGTTGGGCCTGATCTATCTGTTTTTATGAACGATTTGAAGTTATGGAGACAAGATAGAATGAATTACAAGATCAATTAAATTCAAAACAAGTCATTAAAATTAGTTATATATTACCAGGGCTAAACAATAATAATAGTCAATATGCTGACTTTTTAATTAGTAAAACACTGTATAATTAATTTCTTCAGTTACAAATCGCCTTACGCCATCATGGATGAGTAGAAATTTAATAGAAATTTAAAATATTTCTGTTCATCCATAGTTGCGATTCGACCAAGTTACAACAGACGAGAATAGTACTACTTAAGAAAACACAATGATGAATGACATGTTTCGGAGTGTTGTGCTACGCCACGAAGCCTTTGGGTAGTCTGTATAAATTATTGACTTTGGAAAGCTAAATTCAATCATTTTTTTAAAAATTTTAAAACGTACATTAAAGAATTATAGTTAATGAAAAGTTGTTCAAGAGAATGAAACCTGTAATCCCAGCCAACTGGAAATTAAAAAAAAAAAACTGGGCATAACCAAAACGCAAAGGGGCAAGCAAAAACAAACTTCAAGTTTTAGAATCATGTCACTTAATTTTGTAGATGTGATCAACGGACAACATTTGGAAGTCCTATTCGTAAGCCTAACTATGTATATTGATATTAATAATAATAGCTGAGGCTGAGGAATAGAAAGGCAAAATGAAATGATGGCTTGAATGAGATGGGACCCGCCCTGATAACCTTTACTTTCTAAGTCTCTCAAATTTTTGACTTGAGATTGGGTCCCACCTCGGCCACCATCGTCTTTACGGATTGAATGATAAAAAACAGCACCTCACGTGGAGTCTGAAGCAAGGGGGCTTGTCCATCTCCAACCACAATTAAAAGCAAGGACCTAGCTCTAGCTCCAGATTCACAAAATTTTCCAAAATCTAGGGATATATTCTCTTACTTTTCACAAAATTAAGTTAAAAATATCAAAACAATTTCTTATGTTAAAATTCAAAAATAAAAGATAATGCTTTTCAAATTAAGGTTGGCCCCGTCACAATTATCTTTCGTGGCTTTAAGCTTGGCCTTACCCTCCTACCTCTCTTAACATTTCTGAATGAGAATTCCAGGGCACAACCCAAAAGAGGAAAACAAAAGAAGAAGAAAAAAGGTGTCTCTCTTAATAGGGAGAGTCATCATCTAGTCTCTGCCTACCCGAAAGGAGACCCACAAAAAGAGATTAAACTAAAGCCTTAATTCTCCTTTGCTCACTGAAGAAAAACAAAAACACTCAAAAGAGAAACCACTTATTTCCATGCTATCATGGAAGGAAGTGACGATCATCAGCTCCACCACCACCACAACCACCACCACAGCCGCCCAAACTTCCCATTTCAATTGCTTGAAAAGAAAGAAGATGACCCTTGTTCTTCTTCCTCTCCTTACCCTTCTCTCCCTATCCAACCTAATACCAACAACGACGACACTAACATCACCAGCCGCTCCACTTCTGGTCTCCAAATTGCAGCACCAGAATCATCCAAGAAACCTCCGCCTAAACGAACATCAACTAAAGACCGACACACCAAAGTCGAAGGACGTGGTCGCAGAATTCGTATGCCAGCTCTCTGCGCTGCTAGGGTTTTTCAGCTTACACGAGAACTTGGCCACAAATCCGATGGCGAAACCATCGAGTGGCTGCTTCAGCAAGCAGAACCAGCAGTGATCGCAGCCACTGGCACGGGTACAATCCCAGCAAATTTTACTTCTCTCAACATTTCTCTTCGCAGTTCAGGCTCAAGCATGTCGGTCCCTTCCCAGCTAAGATCGGCTGCCTTTAATCCACACTTTTCGATGCAACAACGTAGGACTTTGTTCCCTGGTCTAGACACAACACCCCCACCAACATTCCTAAATTTTGGGACTAATAATCTGAATGCAGTCCTCCAAGCGAAGCAAGAACTGCGAGACAGCTCTTCACTGGAGTTGTCAACAGAAACAGAAGAAAGCTTGAGCAGGAAGAGAAGGCCAGAACAGGATTTATCATCGCAACAACATCAGATGGGGAGTTGCTTGCTACAGTCGAGCACTGGGGCGATTCCAGCTAGTCACAGTCAAATTCCGGCAAATTTTTGGATGGTCGCTAACTCAAATAATCAAGTAATGAGCGGAGACTCTGTGTGGACATTTCCGTCAGTTAATACAAATAACGCTGGTTTGTACAGGGGTTCCATGTCTAGCGGACTACATTTCATGAATTTTCCGGCTCCTGTTGCTTTATTTCCAAGCCAACAACAACTGGGGTCTAATAGTGTTAATAGTGGTGGTGGTGGTAACAGTGGAATGAGCGAAGGGCATTTTAACATACTCGCTGGACTTAACCCTTATCGACCTTCCGGTGTGTTGTCGGAGTCCCAGGCAAGTGGGTCCCATTCACATCACGGTTGTGGCGGCGGCGGCGATGATCGGCATGATGCGGCAAGTCATCACTCATAGAGCAGCAGCATCATCATCGTCATCATGGGGTTTTCTCCAACTGTGTAGTTTGATTGCTTGATGCACGTGTAACACACGTGAGGTTTGATTGTTCTTGATGCACTGGGGTTTTGTTTTCTTTTTTCTCTGATATTTTTCGATTTATTCCCAAATTTTTGTGTGTGATAAATTATAAGGTTTTGAGGGAGGGAAGAACAACAAAAAGAGTTTATTTATTTTTAACACTAGGGAATTGGCTGGTTAATTCCGATGCCTTATCTCAACTTGGGGATTCTACTTCTCTCCTTCTAAGCTTCTGATTGCTGGTACACCAATGTCCCATCATCATGGTTTGTGCAATTCTTTTATGGACAAATCTGATTGCCTGTAATTTTATACCTTTAATCTTGTTGGTGAAAACGACTCTTTCTTATCCTCTTATAAAATAAATAATAAATAAAGAGATTCCCTCCCTCTTCAGTCTCCATATATATCATATTATTGGTGGGTATAGCATATGGTAAGTCGCAATTCCTTTCACTCCTTTGCCTTTTTTATTGGGCACAACCGGTAAAAGTTTGCACAGAGATAAAACAGTTTTGACTGGATCTGCTTTGTGTTCGGACTTGGGACTTAAACAAGAAAGTGAAGGAAAGGAGCTGGTTGCTTTTTTAATTTAAGAAATTTTTACTCCGTCAATGATTTAAGAAATTTTACTCCGAGGAGGGGTTAATAGGACTGTGGGACCCATACCTTATCAGTTCCAGGTGTTGGCTCAGGTGGTGGGACCAAGATGCTGGTCATCGTCCAAACCGATGTACAGTGTCGCTGACATACAGGTGGATCATTCCTCTCTTGCTTTTCCTTTTCTTAAATATGTCAATTAGGACACTTGATTTGATTTATATTTTATCTCACACGCTTTTATCCATTTTTAATTTAATTTAATATATATAAATTTATTTAATACTCGCTGGCACCAGGGAGATTGGTGGTGGCCTGGTGGGTGGGTGTTAATGAGCCTGCCGAGAGAGATTGGCATTGGCCCCACTGATTTTTTTTTTTTTCTGTTGAGAAATTTGGCCCCACTGACTCTTATTAGCTTGAGTTTGGACCGTTGCATTTTGAACCATTATTTGATTGGCACATTCAATGATTGGGTCTTAAGAGAGCCCTTGCACGACTCTCTGACAGTCTCCTTCCAATCTCTTCCTGTTCGTTGGTTTCAATTACGTAATAATATATCAATTTTTTAAAACTAAATACTATTAACAGCGTCGGATTAATCAATCCCTTGTGTACAAAGTATAAACTACATATTTAAATGCTTATTTTTCTACTCGAAAGAGTCCAAAACGCTGCTTGTACTACCACCAAACGACCTACTGCTTGAAAAGTACAAAACTATAAATATGAATTATCTTGTAAACCATCTTTTAGAAACCATTCATCTAGGTTTTTGCTTAGCTTTAGGCCATATTTACTTTACTTCCGTTTTTCAAATTGACTTATGCCTTTTATTTCTGTATGTATGATATGATGTTGTGCATAATTGACGTTCCAAACTAAATTAAATTGGGGTTTGTTTATTGGAGTAGTTAATCAATGTGGAAAATATGAGATTGATGAAATGGAATTGTTCCTATATCTCCCATGCAATGCGAGTAAAATTTCATATCTGTTCTTAGTAACGGTGTATGTTTAAGGCACATTCACTTGTCACGGTGAATTTTCTAGACTTTGCCGTTGCTACGTCAAAATGGCAGCCCATGTTTACTCTTTGCCATGTAGCAGATGGTTGAATTATAAGCTTATTGAATGTTAGGACTCACGATAGATATAGTGAGAGCTAGTTAGAGCATTGAATGTTAGGACTCAGGATAGTTAAAGTGAGAGCTAGTTAGAGCATCGATTTTGCAGGGAACAATAATACAACTTTCTAAAATATCAACTAAATATAACCACAAGAAAAAATTCTTCAACTTCCACAAACAAAACAATCTAAGAGTAAGAAATTTAAAGATGAAACAAAAGCCAATATTTACGTGAAAAACTATTTAGTGTAGAGGAAAAACTATGAGATAAACTAACAAGTAAATCAGGATTTACAAAAAAATTTGATCTCTCACCTTCCAACAATAAGTTGTCTCACAAATTTTCAAAATTGAAATCAAAGTTGATATCACAATTAACAATCACTTAAACTAATCCCAAAACTAATCAAACAAGGATGAGAATACAACAACATTTGCACTCTCTCTATTTTTCCTTAGTTTTGGATGTTATAACATTATTCTCTACAAAAACCTATATCTTTTTCTCTTTTATATTACAAAATAAGTTTTTTTTCACCATATACAATCACTTGCATGATTGTGTAAGTGATTGTACATTTTCAGCATTGCCTCATTCACAATTGTACACGGTTACAAACAGTTACACCATCTCCAAACATGACCGTGTATCTTCACATAGGCGTGTATATTATTGTGTATGTCTTCGATCTTCACACATTCCTCCACATGTTTATAGAGACTTACACGGTTGATCTTCATGATCATGTAAGTCAAGACATAAGCAAGTTGCACTCTACATGACTGTGTATCTCTCTAAAAAAGATATTTCAATCTTGTATTCAGTTGTTCATCATTCCCATGAACCATCAACCGTCTATGATCACCGAATATCTCAAAATAGGGCTGGACACTTAACAATCTCCCTCTCCAACCCAAATATGAGGGAAATATGTTATTCTCTATCATTTACTTAAGATACATCCCAACAAGCTTACTATGAAGCTTATGCTTGTTTCCGAGAACCACTTTAGTCACTATATTAGCACCATTTAAATCTGTATAAACCTTCTTCAACATTAATTAATACTCTTCTATTACGAACCTTAATCAATGATATCTGATATCTATGTGTTTTGTACGAGAATGATACAGTATTTTGCTTAAGTCAATAGCACTTTGACTATCACAAAATACTACATAATCTTCTTGCTTCACATCTAACTCTTGAAGGAACCTTTTCATCCATAGCATCTCCTTACAAACTTCCACTGCAGCTACATATTCTGCTTCATTTGTAGATAAAGTTATAAACTTTTGTAGCTTGGATTGCAATGGGATCTCTATACCTTAAACAGAAAACTTGAAGTAGTTTTTCTTCCATCAAGATCTCCAACCATATCTGCATCCGTAATCCAGAGTTGGAACACCATTCCCAAAATACAAACTCCACTTTGATATGCCTTTTAAGCATCTTAAAATCCATTTCACTTCTTCTTAATGAACTTTCCCTAGATTTGACAAGAATCTCCAACACATTGAGCAATGTCTAGCCTTATGCACACTATTGCATACATCAAAGACTCTATTGTAGATAAGTATGTAATCAACATATACCATATTTCTCCTTTTTTGTTGGGGGACATGCACGTTTACACAGCTTGAAGTGAGATGCCAGTGGCATGCTAAATGGCTTGACATGCTTCATATTAAACATTTCTAACACTCATTCAATATATCTTTTCTTGAGACAACCATAATCACTTATCCTTCCTGTCCTGAGTTATCTCCATGCCTAAAATATTCTTTGTAGGTTACAAATTTTTCATATCTAAAACTTTTGACAATTCCTCTTTTAACTTTTGGATTCTATCAAGTTCTTGACCCACAACCAGCATATCATCAACATAAAGAAGAATAATGATGAAGTTGTCACCTGAGAACTTCTTGAAATATACGCAAGCATCAATATAAGTTTGCTTGTAACCGTGATTTTTCATAATGGAATCAAACTTTTGATACCACTTCCTTGGAGCTTGTTTTAAGATATAGACTTTTCTTCAACTTGTAGACTAGATTTTCCTTTCCTTTATCTTTGAAACCTTCTTGATGCTCCATGTATATCTCCTCTTTTAAATCTCTATGCAATAAGGCTATTTTAACATCTAGCTGTTTGAGTTCAAAATCCAAGCAAGTTGTTAGACCCAAAATTGTTTTGATTAAGGTTGCCCTGACTACCGGTGAAAAGATTTCATCAAAGTTTATACCCTTCCTTTGACTGAATCCTTTCAGTACTAGCCTTGCATTATGCTTTATCAGCTTGTTACCATCTCTCTTAATCTTAAACAACCATTTATTCTTCAATGCCTTTTTTTTTTCCCTTTTGGAGGCTTTATAAGCTTGTATGTATTATTCTTTTTCAAAGAATCCATCTCTCCTTTCATAGCTATAAGCCAAAGAACTTTTTCTTCATAAGATGCAACCTCTTGCATATGCTTTGGCTCCCCCTCGACAATAAGTAATAGGTATTCAGAACTTGGATGCCTTATGGGTGGCCTTTTTCTCCCCTTTCGACCTTCAAAGTTATGTTTCATCAATTGTTGGATTCAATTGCTCACCTTGCTTATTATGTTGGACCCCGATTTTTGAGTGGAATTTAGAAATATGAAAATGAAATTAAATGAGAAGTTCTGTATATGAAATGTGTTATGGATATTTTTGTCTTAAGGAAATTGATGAGAGAAAGATTGATGACTTTGAGATTTGAGTAGTTTTAAATGATTTATTAAGTGAAAGTGAATGAGTTAATTGAAAATTAAGTTAAAAAACAAGAAATAAAGAGAAAAAGTGTGAGAATATGAGGAATAGGAAAAGTTTGACTTTTCGGCCATAGAGAGTTGATTTTTTAATTCAGGCATAATTTGAGAAAATGATCTTCAGGAAACTTGTAGATTATGCTGAAAGCTTTTTGTCACCATAAAGTTTGATATTTTTCGATATCGGGAGTGAAAGTTATGATCAGTCAAAGTTAAGGTTATTTGACTTTGTCTT
>JAOSBK010000007.1:23507861-23521398 GCA_027568895.1 Erythroxylum shatona
CCAGGGCACTATATTTACATAACTCCAACACAGGCATATGTATAACTATAAGCATTATTAGTTATTACGAAGACAAAAATGGCTTCAGAGGATGTCTTACATGTAAATACATCTTTTATAAGGATTGCAATATGATAGACCAAAGGTGACTCAATTCTTTGTTAAAAGAAATAAAAAGAATACAGGTGAGTAAAAGAGCAGAGAGGTAGTCTTGGTTATTGGTTTTCTATTTTCAGTTAATTAGTTAGTAGTGTTGACAACCAATCATCAGGTTGTCAGCTAACAGAATATGTTAGTAGCTACCGATTCCCAGTATAAATAACAACATAAGAATCAAGGGAGGGTATCATGGAGTGTAAATGTGTGTGAGCCATAGACTGGAGGTGCTGGACCTTAAAACCAATTTAGCAATTGTATTTTTTAAAAAATCAATATCAAAAGTCAATTTTTCCATACTTGGACTTTGGATCCTACCAACTGGTATCAGAGCAGTTGACCCTGAGTGATGGCTACTATGAAAGTTGATATTCGGATTGAAGGTATTAAGAAGGACTTGGAACTTTTTTTAGAAAAGAGGCGAAAAGATGGGGAGGAGATGCATAATTCAATTAGCCATTCCCACTAGGAGTTTCAGAGGCAACTAAATCATTCCAACCAAGAGTGGCAGAGACAGATGATCAACTACAACTTAGAGTTCCAAAAGAAGCTGGAGAGTGCTAATCAGGAATGGGGGAACAACTAAGGCTAGAAATTAAAAGTATGATGATGTTGGTTCTATAGACGTGGAAAAAAATGATGGTGTGGAAGGAAAGAGTTGGGAAAAGACCTGATCGAACCATAAGAGTCATATGAGAGCAACGATCTGCGAAATGACTCTAGCTACCACATCAACCCACCTCTAGGGTTCGTGCGCAGCTATGACTTCTGGTGAGACTATTGAACTAAAAGGATCGAGATGCCCATTTTTGGGGGCGACGATCCTGATGGGTGGATTTACCAGGTTGGATGGTTCTTTTCAGTGGATAAATTCACAGAAGCGGAGAAGATGGAACTCATGGGGATGAGTATGGAAAAAGACGCATTGACCTGGATCCGTTGGGTGGAGGGTTATCGACCAATCGTGGATTGGCAGGAATGTAAGAAGCTGGTGACACACAAGTTTTGTCCAGCTCACGATGGAATGCAATGTCAATGTTTGTTAGTGGTGAAGCTGATCGGAACAATGGTGGAATACACTAGTAAGTTTCTCGAACTAGCAGCTCCTCTTCCTGAACTACCCGATTATGTGTTTGAGAGTACCTTCATGAATGGGTTGGTAGAAAATATCTTATTATAAGTACAAATCCTTAAACCTAGGAACTGAGATGATGGAGTTATCCCAATAAGTGGAGGAGACATTGAGACGGATTAGTGCATTCAGGTGGAACTGTAGGGGTGTAGGTATGAGGTAGGGAAACACAGGGACAAAAGTGGAAAATACAGGGGTGGAAAAAAGGAGGGATGAAACGGGAAATAATGGGGTTCGCTCCACTAATTATACCAATCACAAAAACACAAAAGGGACTAGGAATCAAAATGCGACAGGATTTAGAAGACTAATTTTGGGTGAGTTACAAGATAAGAAGGCTAGGGGACTCTATTTCAAGTGTGATGAGAAATTCAGCCTAGGCTATCGATGTAAGAAACTAAAGCTATAGGTTCTAGCTATAATGGATGAAGATAATGTTAAGTCAAGAAAACTTCACTTCTTCTATTAATTTTGATAAAAATCAAGTAATAATAATCATAGAAGTGTGTGAATTATTTTGATGAGTTTGTTAAGTGCATAGATAAATGTAAGTAACACAAATCGTCAACTCAAGACGTTACTTAAAACTCAAGGTTAACTCAAGACAATACTTAAGACTCAAGGTCAACTCAATGCAATACTTAAGTAAAAGCTGAATAAGACAAACCATCTTAGATAGACCAAACGAAAGTGCGAAGTTCTTGGTCTAAGACACCAGAAAAAACATAACACCAATCGAAACACAACACTAGACAAAGGATAAGAGTAGATGAAACATAATACCAGATAATGCAATTGAAAATGACTCAACTAATAACAATTTTTAGAAGATTCAAGAAGTGGATTTGTCAAAGAAGACAGTGGAAGATTTAGGTTATAAATATTAGTTATAGTCGTAAACCAAAAAATAACAATACAATGGAGAAAATCTGATTGTATGAAACATACTTAGAGAAACTCTTTACTCAAGTGCAAAAGAAAGAGATCATATACTTCTGCAACGTGAAACTCAAACAATATCTTTCCAAGCAAAAGAAAGGCTAGAGCCTGGAGAGACTAAGGAAGTAGATAAAGAATACTTTGTGAGAGAGACCTGAAGAGGCTCTGCAAGTGTAGAAATAATACTTTTAACATTGAAGAGTATAGTAAAAGCTTAGATAAACTCTGAGGACTGGACATAGCCCAAGGTTAAGCGTGAACCAGTATAAATTACGGTGTTGTATTCTCTAACCCTTATCTCTTTAATTTTCATATTGTTAAAAGAATAGATAATAATTTTTCACTATTTAATTACTCATCAAATTAAGTGAATTGTTTTGAAATCGTCTAAATTTGTAAAGAAAATTAAAAAGATTCTAAAGGTTAATATCTTAGATAATTTAACACTATTCGACCTCCTTCTTGTGTATTCTACATATTATACATGATTTCTATATTAATAAGTGATTTACTTCAGTTGGTATCAGAGCACGGATTCTAAAAAATACTATTACAAAGTGAGGAAAAAGATCCATGACTGAATCACATGTTTTTATAGCAAAAGATGCCTCAGTCACAAGACTCCTTGCATTCAATAATGAAGATTATCCTTATTGGAAGGACAAGATGCGGCTCTTTATAGAATCCACACATATTGATCTTTGGGATATCATTGAAAATGGTCCATATACACTAACAGGCAACGAAGGGAATAGCATCTCTTGTGACAAATGGTCAGCTAACCAGAAAGCTTGCTTTTAGTTAAACTCAAAGGCCAAGTTCCTTTTAAGTTGTGCTCTAAGCAGAAGTGAATACAACAAGGTTCATGGATGTGAATCTACAAAGGAAATGTGGGATACATTAGCTATTACACATGAAGGCACAAATCAGGTAAAAGAATCCAACATTAGTATTCTTGTTCATCAGCATGAGCTGTTCAAAATGAAAGATGATGAGACTATTGATCAGGTGTTTGGACGATTCCAAACAATTGTTAATGAACTTAAAGCTCTGGGGAGAATCTACAATAGTAAAGATCATGTCAGAAAGATTCTTAGAATTCATCTAAAAACATGGAGACCTAAAGTAAGAGCAATACAAGAGGCCAAGGATTTAAGTAAATTGAAGCTAGATGAATTGCTTGGTTCACTAAAAATTCATAAAGTAGAGCTTGATGCAGTAGATAAACCAAAAAGAGATAAATCTATTGCATTAAAGGCTGATCAAAAGAATTAGAAGATACAAAAAAATAGAAGCACATCTTCAAAAGCATTAAAGATTGAAGAAATCAAGAATGATGATGCTAATGAATTTGATCAAGATTCAAGTGAAGATGATGATGAACTGTCCTTCATTTCAAGAAAAATTAGGAGGATGTAGAAAAAGAAATCAAGGGGAAATAAAGACTTCTGTTTTCAAAAGAATAGCAAAGATGATTTAAAGAATGAGAAAAGTTCTATCATCTGTTATGAGGGCAATAAACTAGGACATTACGAGTTTGAATGCCCGTTGCTCAAAAGAAAACAAAAGAAAAATCAAGAAAACAAAAAGAGCATAATGGCAACATAGGAAGATCTGGATTTGTCTGAATCTGAATTCGACTCATAAATATCAGAACAAGCAAATATGCTTAGTAGCTGAAGGGGAATGAGATGATGAGGTAATTTCTAACTTTGACTATTAGAAGATTCACATGTTATCTGAAAACAATATAGGTTATTGAAAAAGAAATTTGGTGAGAATTTGAAGAACACAAAACTTTTAGAAAAAGAAAACATCTACCTTAAGAAATAAGTAGATGATATGAAAAAGAAAGTAACTGTAGATAGATCTGAGAAAATTAATCAACTAAAACAAAGGATTAACAATCTTGCAGCAGATTTATCAACATTTATAAAAAGTACAAAAAGGATGAATGACATGATTGGAAGATATAGACATCCAAATGATAAGATCAATTTAGGTTTAAATAATAGAAATACTATTCATAATAGTAATGTTCTTCACAATAAGAGTTTTGTTCCTAATAGAAAGAAAAAGAAACAATATTCTTATTATTAAATAAAAAACAGTAAGGTTAACCCTAAAGGACCTAAGAAAATATGGGTACGGAAGAAGGATATAATATATAATGCAAATATCCTTTCTTGGAAAAAGCAACCATCACCAATGATACTTAGACCGTGACTGCTCGCGACACATGACGGGAAGAAGATTTATGTTCTTAAACCTTCAATATAAGCAAGGAGGATCGGTAACTTTTGAAGACAATTAGCAGGGCAAAATAGTTGGAATCGACAAAATTGGTAAAGATTCTTTTTTGTCTACTGATAATGTTCTTCTAGTTGAAGGCTTAAAGCATAATCTAATTAGTGTAAATTCAATTATGTGATTCTGGTTTTGAAGTATCCTTTAATCAAAATTCTTATGTAGTCAAAAACAAAGATGGTTCCATATTCTTCTCTGCTAAGAGACGAAATAATCTATATAAAATTAACTTAAACGATTTGAAAAGTCAAAATATTTCATGTTTTATTTTAATAGATGATGAAAAACTGATTTGGCACAAAAAGTTAGGTCATGTTAATTTTAAACATATTTCTAAATTAGTTAGACATGATTTGGTAAGAGGATTACCAAAGATAATTTTTAACAAAGATTTTGTTTGTGAGAGTTGCCAAAAAGGAAAACAAGTTAAAACATCTTTTTTGTCTTAAAATATTGTAACTTCGTCTAGACCTCTAGAGCTGTTGCATATAGATTTGTTTGGTCCAAAAAAAGTATGGTCTCATAATTTTTGATGACTTCACTAGAATTTGTTGGATATTGTTTTTATCACATAAAGATGAATCTTGTTTATAGTGTTTATAATCTTGTTTCTAAAACTTATAGAGTTTATAATCTTGTTTCTAAAACTGTTGAATAGTCTATGCATGTAAATTTGATGGTGATTCTCATCTAGATAGAAGAGACAGTTCTGATGATGAAACTCTATCTAATCCTTTAGTTAATAATCTAGACATGTCACGACCAGATGATCCACCTAATAAGGTAGAAGATATCTCTAAAAATTTTAGTCTAAGAAAAGATTGGAAGTATAAATCTTCTCACCCAGAAAACTAGATTATAGAAGAAACATCAGAAGGAGTGAGAACTAGGTCTAAATTTAGAAGAGAGGCAAATGTATCTATTGTTTCTGAATTAGAACCTAAGCAAATTGATAAAGCTCTTCAGGATAAAGCTTGGATTTTAGCTATGCAAGAGGAGTTAAATCAATTTACAAGGATTAAAGTTTGTTCTCTAGTCCCTCTAGTTCCTAAACCATCCAATAAATCTATCATAGGAACCAGATAGGTATTCAAAACTAAACTAGACAAATCAGGAAAAGTAAAATGTAAAAAAATTAGAATAGTAGCTCAAGGCTATAAGCAACAAGAAGGAATACATTATAATGAAACATATGCTCCTATAGCTAGAGTAGAAGCTATTAGGATATTGCTTGCATATGCTGTTTTTCATGATATAAAACTGTTTTAAATGGATGTGAAAAGTACTTTTTTGAATGGTTTTATAGATGACAAAGTTTATGTAAAACAACCCCCAGGTTTTGAAGACATTGATAAACTAGACTATGTCTATAAACTTCATAAAGCTTTGTATGGATTAAAACAAGCACCTCATGCTTGGTATATAATCATCTGAGTTTGTTTTTGATTAAAAATGCCTTTATTATTGGTCAAGTAGATAAAAATTTATTTAGAAAACATATTAAAAATGATTTTATAGTTGTACAAATATATGTAGACGATATTATTTTTGTTGCAACTTCTAAGAAATTATGTTCAAATTTTGAAAATCTTATGAAAAGTGAATTTGAAATGAGTATGATTCATGAATTAAAGTTCTTTCTTGGTTTACAAATTAAACAAACAGAAGAAAAGATTTTTATTCGTCAACAAAAATATATCAAAGAACTTTTAGTCAAATATAAAATGGAGAATGTTAAACCAATGTCCACTCCTATGCATCCTTCAATCCTCTTATCTAAGGATGAAGTTCGTAAAAAGATTGATCAGACTCTTTTCAGAGGAAATATTAGTTCTTTGCTTTACCTAACTACAGGCAGACCTGGTATATTGTTTAGTGTTTATTTGTGTGCAAGATTTCAAGCAGATCATAAAGAATCTCATTATATTGCTATCAAAAAAATATTGAGATATTTAGCAGGTTATATTGATCTTTGCTTAATGTATAAGAAAGATAAAGATTTCAGGTTAATTTGCTACTATGATGCTGATTATGCTAGAGATAGGATTGATAGAAAAAGTACAAGTAGAGGTTGTCACTTTCTTGGACATCATCTAATTTCTTGGTCAAGTAAGAGGCAAAGTTCAATTGCTCTATCGACTACAGAAGCTGAATACATGTCAGCTGCAATCTATTGTTCACAGATGTTATAAATTAAGTATCAGTTAGAGGATTATTCTATCGAAGAAGATCAGATTCCAATCTTTTAAGAAAAAATGTGCTATTAATCTCTCAAAGAATCTAGTACAACACTCAAGGGCAAAGAATATTGAAGTTAGGCATCATTTTATAAGAGACTATGTACAGAGAGGGATCATCAATCTACAATTTGTTGAGACAAATCAACAATGGGCAGATATCTTCACCAAACCCTTAAGTGGAGATAGATTCAACGAAATTAGATTAGGCTTGAATATGGTAATGTTAAATGACCATTCGTCTGACACTCAATGATCCAGACGATTTGTCTAGAAGAAGTTGAAAAGTCATAAGTTTTCAAGTAAAATAGTAACAGTAAGTTACGAACGCTAACTTTTCAAGAGTGTGTATAAAAAGGAAATCTTCTCAAGATTCTAAAACACCTTACACTTTAGAATTTTCTTGAAAAACTTCGAAACTGACTTGTTTAGTGTTCTCAACAAAGACGATCCAGCACTCTATTCTAAACTTCAAATTCCTCTCATTTCATATCTTTATCTTTTTATACTAACCTCGCTTCATTAAACAAAATACATTTCTGTGTTTAGTGTTTATTTGTTACAGATCAAAAATGTTGAAATCTCTTATCTATAGGAGACTCGTCGATTTCGCTTCCTTGAAGAAAAATCACATGGATATCAAACCAAAGATTGAAACAGTTGGCTGGAAAAATTTCTTCAACATCCGAGAGATGGTATATCTAAATGAAATATATGATTTATGGAAGAATGTGAAGGTGGTAGATAACACCTTGGTATCGATGGTAGATGGGTTGTCGGTAATAGTCACACAATATTTTACCGAGAAGTCTATTGAGTGTCCAAGTATTGGAGCAAAACTGTTTAACATTACAAAATAGATCCCTCAAAGTCATATAGACAAAGCTAACATCAATCGACAACTATATGGATGTAGTAATCTAGGAGTCAAGAAGTCTTCAACCATCATTCTAAAGGCTAGGGTTCTTCATTCACTTCTTCTCCATTGTATCCTACTAAGAGCAGGATCAAAGGATATGGTGACAATGAATGATGAACATTGTTTGTTTCATCTACTTACTCACTAACCCCGTTAATCTTCTGTTCTTGATTATGAAGAACATGATAAAGGCTAGAGAAGATTATTATGTGAAGAGTGGTTCTTTACCTTATGGTATGTTGTTAACAAGATTCTTCAAAGAATCTGGAATCCTACTTGATAGAGGAAACAGAGTAAAGATGAATGTTAAGAGTGTTATCAATGCCTCTAATATTCACAAAAAGGGGATCAAGACTGAAGCTGAAATGGATGTAGATTTCACACCGAAAGCACAGTCTAAGGGGGAGCTTTCCGTAAGACAAAGAAGGAAAGAAAATGTTCCATCTGAAATACAAGCAAAAACTTGATCGTCCAAAAGAATATCAGCAGAGGTAAAGGTTGAACAATCATCTGATGAGTCCTTACAAGCCAAGATGTTTACAAAAAAAAAGGAAGGCAAGGTTCAACAACCAACTCACCAAGTCTCTTTAAAGAGGAAGGTTGAGACATTCTAATCACAAAAGACACAGATTGATGAAAAGAAGATGAAGACATCATTTGAACAGCAGCTAGTAACTTACAACCATCCTCAACTGATAAAGAAAGAAGATTTGAAGATGAGTCATAGAAGAATCAACACCTTATTGTAACAGAGGTTCAATTATCATTAGAGAACCTTCTAAATAGAAAGTTAAGGTTCAAGTTGAACCTATAATAGTAAATGATCAGACAATACATCTTCTAAACCCTAAAGAACGAAGACTATATAGTATTCTGTGAGATGAAAAGGCAAAACCATATCTATTAAAGATTACGAAAGATACTTATACAATCTATCAAGTGACAAGTAGAACGACAATCAAGATTATACCAGATGTATAACCTAGATGTCCAGCATCGGTAGTCAGCAAAGAAAAAGGAAAGAAGAAGAAGTTTCCTAAAAGACAAGAAGATCATCTCACAGAAAAAGAGATTTAAGTGGCTGTGAAGAACATAGACGATGTTTGTTATGCAGCTCAACATGTAGGTGTCTATGTATCACATCATATATCAAGGGAATCAGGAAGAAATTCTGGAGCATCTATTAAAGATGAAAGCTTCAAGGTAGTTTTTCATAATATCAGAAGGAAGGTACAAAAGTATCATAATTGAAGGTATAGATTTTAATTTAGAAACCTTTGTGCATTTACTCATTCATTTCAAACCCTTAGGTTTCATTCCTTCAGTTAAAACTATTTTACACCTTCTAGGACAACCGATTTACAAATTACTTAGACCTAATGATCTTGATATCCCTGACAAAAAATAACCGTTCAAATTACCCTCAATTAAAATTATAGAATTAGACGATTCACTAAGAAAACCATCTATCTTTGAACACATTCATCCACTTAGTGAAATACTACAAGATGCCACTGATAATTTGGAGCTCTTGAAGAATTTCATCAAATGGACTAAAGCTAGTCACAAGCAGATGGAAGTTCAGGAAGCCTTAACTAAAAACATTGAGGAAATTAATACTAAGGTTGATGAACTAGGTGATGCAGTAGGTGATCTTCATCAGGAATAACACTTCTATGTGTTTCTATATAAGAAGACCTCAAGATGATCCACACTGATATTCAACAAATGTATTCTAAAATTTTGAAGCATTTAAAATGAACTATCTTTTAATTAATAACAAATAGGAGAGAAAAGTAGAAGGGAGAATTAGAATTAGAAATAGAAATTATTTATTTATCATTGTATATCTTGCTTTATTCGTTTGAATATTATTTTTATTTTCTATTATTATGATTATTTTTTATCATAAAAAAAGGGGGAGATTGTTAAGTCAAGAAGACTTCACTTCTTCTATTGATTTTGATGAAATTCAAATAATAATAATAATAATAATAACAAAAGTGTGTGAACTATTTTGATGAATTTGTTAAGTGCACAAATGAATGTAAGTGGCATAAATCATCAAATCAAGATGATACTTAAGTAAAAGCTGAATAAGATAAAGCATCTAAGATGGATCAAATGAAGTGATTAAGTCTTAGACACCAGACGAAGCATACGAATCTATGCAAGATGATGTAATTGAAGAATGTACTAGAACGTCAATTAGTTAGAGTTTGTTACAGGACTCAACTAATAACATATTTTAGAAGACTCTACAAGAAGATTTCTCAAAGAAGACCGTTGGAGATTTAGGTTATAAATATTAGTTATAGTTATAAACTTAAAAAAGGGAGAATTATAAATGTACAAAACATACATAGAAAAATTCTGTGCTCAAGTGCTCACATTGTGAAAAATATTTTGAGAAAAAAGAAAGAAAAAAGAAAATACATCTGTAACGTGAAGCTCAAACAGTATCTTTTCGAGTGAAAGAAAGGCTAGAGCCTGAATAGGCTAAGGAAGCAAATAAAGAATACTTTGTGAAAGAGACCTGAAGAGGCTCTGTAAGTGTAGAAATAATACTTGTAACGTTGAAGGAGATAGTGAAATCTCAGATGAACTCTGAGGACTGGACGTAGCCCAAGGTTAAGGGTGAACTAGTATAAATTGCGGTGTCATATTATCTAGCTCTTACCTCTTCAATTTTCTTGTTATTAGAAGAATAGATGCTAATTTCCACTGTTGCATTACTCATCAAATTAAGTGCGTTGTTTTGTAACCGTCTGAATTTGTCAAGAAAATCAAGAATATTTTAAAGATTGATATCTTAGATGATTTAACACAATTTAACCCCCCTTCTTATGTATTTTACATATTATATATATTAACAAGTGATTTGCGTCAGCATTAGTATGAAAATGTTATAAGCATTCTTTGTTTTATAAGCTAAATTAACCAAATAACTTATTGGTATGAATTTTCCTTTTGTTAAACCCCTTTGAGCTTTATTAACCTTTTCTTTTTATGATAACCATATTGCAAGCCTTTGACGTAACCAAATGTCTTACCTAATCTTTAAAGCTAATAGAGCATTTGTTGATTGTTGATGACTCATTGTAAGAGTAAGAAATGTAATGACAACTTTTTTTTTGACTAACTATCATTTCGCCATATATATGAGGTTTCTTGTGACAAAACAATTGATTGGCACTATTTTTTGGATTAACTGTGATGACTTTTTTGTCACTAATACAATGATAATTGTGAAAATTTAGTATATTTCATAATTAAATTGTCACTATTAATTTATTAATAGTGTCAAATTTTCTTTTATCACGAAGTTTTATTACTAAAAGCAATTGCAATTTGGTGCCAAAGTAATTTTCTCAAGAATAAATTATAGTTGTGACAAAACATATGTTGGTCACTAATATTTTCTATTTGTTGCGCCAAAACATAGTTTGGTCACTAATATTTTTCTCTTGTTGTGACGAAATGGTTTACCGTCAATAAAAATTCAATTAGTTAGTGTTTACTTAATATTATCACAAAAGTGGAACTATCAATATGGTCATTATTATTTATAAATGTTGTGACAAGAAATTTTGTTGTTACTTGATCATCAACTTTTTGTTACAAAGGTTATCGTCAATTAATCGTAATCAATTAGTGATAATTATTTCTTGTTATAATAACATATTAAAAGTAACCACTCTAATGATTAATTTTGTCATTATTGTACGAATTTTAGGGACTAGAAACTACTTGTCATAGTTTTTCTTTAATATTATTATTTGCAAATAAAATTAAATATTTTCTTATAAAATATTCAAACTAGATATATTGATAATACAAAAGTAATATTTTACATATCAACAGATATTTGCTAAACATAACTTTGAAATTTCTTCAAAATAAATAAATGTTTAAATATAATGAAAATCTTTCTCAAAATATTAAGCAAAACTCTTAACCTATTCAAAATTTAAAAATGAAGTTCTTGTCAATGCTTAATCACTGTCATCATCGCCTTCCTCATCATCATTCATAAAAGTATCTTCTTCATAATTAGTTTCATCATCTTCTTCAACACTCATAGGATCAATATTTAATGGATTTCCTTTAATAGTTGTAGCATCTAAATCAAATATACCCAAAGATATTATGTTAATATCATCCTCTAAAGTAGATTCATGAAGTGTAAAGACAAATTTTTCATTTTCTTGGCATGACTCATCTCCATAATCATCATCAGGAAGATCAGGCAAATCATGAGGCTTTGTCTTGACAATAACCTACCAATTGAGCTCCTTAATATCTCTTACATGGTAAACTTGTTCAGCTTAAGAAGCTAAAACATATAGTTCATCAGTTTTCAACTTGCGTGTGACATTGACCATAGGAAACTCAAACTTGTCGACATTATATCCACCTTTATGATACACATCTCACCATTCAACCTTAAATAAAATGATATTATTTTCTCGATGAAAATTTAATTATATGATATCTATCAAAACACCAAAATAATCCAAATTATTGGTATAAGATTTCGACATTACTAATGCTTTAAACATAGCTAATAACAAATGCTTTAATCATAAAGAAAGTAATCAAATTTGCTTTTGAAAGTAATTTTAATTTTAATTAATATATATATACATTTTTTTATTTATTAATTGCTTAATTATTTTAATTTAATAACATTAGTAATTATTATATTAGACATTATATATACTAAATCTTCAATATCAATAATCCTTCAAAAGTTTTTTCTAATTGAATGAATAATGTTAGTCTATTACACCGTTCAAGTAATAATTTTTCTGGAGATAAGACAACCTAAATTGAGGATTCCATCTGGTCCTAATATTATATATTTTGGTGTATATTTTGTAAGAAGTTTTCGTATCTTATTATCTTTTCTGTAATATTCTTTTTTCTAATCTAGATTTAGCAATTAAAGTTTCTAAATGAATAATTTCTATTAATAATTGGTTACAGAGTGTACGGTTATGCATTATAAAAAGTTGTAACATAAATTGACAAATAGGACAATTACTTTCCATAGTAGATAATATTTTTTCTATTAATGAAATTTTAAAATGGATGGTATGTAATTTCCTGTCCATCTTTTAGATTTAATTTTTTATTTGTTTTTGTTTTTCTTAGGATAATAGCGTATTAATATGGAAAACACCAGTAGATTCAGTTAATTCTAAAGTATCGATATCTAAAATATTATTATTATTGTAGCTTTATTTAATTCTTTATAGTTAATTACCATTCTTCTCTTGCCACGTTTTTGTTTGGAATGATTATTTACATGGAAGGCTGGGGCGGAATGTTTGAGGTTTAGTTTGCCTAATTTCCTATTTGAAATTAATTTAGGGTCTTTAGTGCTTAGTTAATAGAAATTAATTTAGGGAAGTTAGTTAAAATTAGAAATTTGATAAGTTTTTTAGAATTTAAAAAGAATAAGATGGTGTAGGGGTAATTTAGGAAGTTTGCTTAGGTTTTTAAGATTTAAGGCAAAGAAGGAAGGGCCATTTAGTCTTTGTAGAGACAATTAAAATAAAAAGAAGAGAAACAAATGAAGTGTTGTCGTATGGTGAGGAGAAGAAACAAAAATTGCATGTATAAGGAAGGAATAAATAAAAATACGTAGTTTTGTTGTGAGGGCTTAGGTTTTAAGTTAAGAATTAAGTCCCTTAAGAGTGAAAGCTACGAAATTCACAAAGAGAAAAAGGAGAGAGTGACTTTCGGCCAAGGGAAGGAGAAGAAGAAGAAGAAGAAGAGAGGTTAGGGCTTTAGCTAATCTTGGTTTAGAAAAGTGATTCTAAGGGTTTCTTTAAGCAGAAA
>JAOSBK010000007.1:23571043-23598640 GCA_027568895.1 Erythroxylum shatona
ATATCATCAATCAACTTTTTGTTTTAACAAATTAAATGTTAAAACAAATCAAAATATTATCAACAGATAACTCATAATTGTTTAAATTATGCATCAACTATAATATCATCAAACAAAATTTAATGCAGGGAAATTTAAAAAATAGTTTTAGTAAATTTATGTACGAAAAACAAAGTTTATTGGTAAAATTTATTCGATTTACCGACGAAAAACTAGTAATTGTCGGTAATGACAGCATTAACTTACTGACGGAATAACCAAAATCGTTGATAATGGCAATATTAATTTAATGACAGACATATCTTTTACGTTGGTAACTTTACCAACCGAAGACAACATAGAATAACAGTCGGTATATTTATCGACGGTTACACAAAATTTTCATTGTGACAGACATTCTGTGATTTGTCCTAAATTATTACCGATGGTCATTCTCCGACGCTTTAGTCCGTTAGTAAATTTCGCTGCTAACTAAGTTTTTCGACATAATGTGTAGATATTTCATCATCAATTTTCATTACTAAACTCTATTTTTCTTGTAGTACTAATAAGAAGCTGTTCCGCGAGATTTTGACCATGAAACTTTATGATGCTAAAAAATCCCAAAACATGAAAGTTGTAGCTTTCTTTTTTATCTTTTCATAGCATCTTTAGTCTCCTCAATCAGAGTTCACAAGATAAAATTAAGTACCCAAAAAAAAAACTATCTAAAAGTACGAAGTTAAGCTAGTTTTACTTCTTTTGCCTCCGTTTACTATCTAAGGCAAATGGGAACTAATGTAAGTATTTTGGACACAAAATCAGCTTTAAACACTAAGCATTAGAGAATAAATAATTAAGTACATATTAATAACCTCATTAGGCAAAGGTACCCTCATGAGACAAAGATACGTGATATTTATTTAATTAAAAACAAAATACAAAAATAATTTTTAACATTAGGATTAACATTTTGTTCGAAAAATATTTAGGATAACATTTGCTACCCTAGAACGGTGAAAATTTCATAATTTTGCATTAGATGATTGTCTTTTCCATTTCTAGATATAACATCATTTGTTAAATTACTTGGCATGAATTCAAAACATAGACTTGGTGGGAACGACTATTGGGAAAGGTTGACGTTTGGATTCGCAAAAGAGAACGTGTAGCCGGAAGCTGGGAACCTAACAACTATATACGTCCGTACGCTGGCATAAAACTGCCTGCAATTTTCTGGTTTCCAATGTTGCACTTAGAACATTCAAGGTACAGTTTGTCTCTTTGCTTACTTCCTTCTAAGAACATTCATGCTGCAGTTTGTCCCTTTCTTTGGTTCCTTATGATGGAAAAAATTCTGAATGCATTTAAAAATTTATATAGCTTGAAGCCTTTTTGCCTTTTATATTCAGATGCTCACTTCCTGTTATTGAGTACAAGCCGAACGTTTAAGTTTTGATTTCTGGAAGACACCAACCTTTAGAAAATTTTCTGAAATTTCTAAGTCGCCGTCCAAAGGGGGTCTGAGAAAACTGATATGGGCCAAATCTAGTCCTTTTTTTTATATAATGAAAATGGAATTTCATATGATGAAAAACCCTTGATTTTGCGTCTAATATGGTTTTGAAATCTTTCTCTATTTTGGAGTTCGATGGCCAACTCGTAGGTGCTCACTGACTCGCAGTGCAGTAGTTGAATTTGAATGACCTGTTGGCATCAAATAAGTGTAGCATCTTCCGGTAACCTTTGGTTTGTTCTTCAATGGATACTCCCAAAATCTAATTTAGAAAACTTAAGAAGTCAAAAGAACCATTTTTAACATATTAATAGGGATCTTGGGGTTCTTCTTATTCAATCCTATAATCAGAACGGATCGGATTTTTGGGATGCTGTTAATGGGTTTAGAGTAGTTCGTTGAGATATTCAAGAACCCACGTGGCTTTTATTTACCAATTACAGAAAAAAAAAAAAAGCAAGAGGATCAACATTTCACTGATGCATGTCATATATCCCATGAAAGTTGTTGGTTGGAAATATTTCTCTGCAGCTTGAGACGTTCCAAGCACATAGTACTAAGCTTCAGACTCAAGAGGCAAGTTCAGTTACTGTCATTTTCTTCTCGCAGCATCAGACTTAGAGCAGAGTTTCATTACTGTCTTCTTCTTCTTTAATATTTATGTAGGTAACTAGGGAGTAGACCGATTATGCATTCTGTATCGTCCTGGATCACTGATGTCATAAGACAAACTCTCGGCTAAAGTGGAAGTTATTATTTTCAATCTCCAACCCCAAAGCCAAAAATGATGTCAGGTGTTCTTTCACCGGATGCCTCACATTTCGGTAATTTTGGGGATGGTGTGTGTCATTTGAGCTGCAAGCTCATCAACACCCATGTTAGTTCCTTAGTGAGACACTACTATTAGAAAGTATGGATTAGATTGCCTGAATTACCTAATGTTTAGGACATTTCATGAAAGATGCTTTAGTGAAGCCAAGAGTGCGTCAGATTTCTTAATCACACGTCTACATCTAACAGGAGACAGTCCAAGCGAACAGCTAACTAATATTTGGGACATTTGATGATTGTGCACTAGAGACGCTTATGTACAGTTCAGATCTGCAAGTAGACGAAAAGCTATCAGGGAGTCGTAGTTTGTACGGAAAAACGATCACTGCTCAGCCAAAGGATGTGAACAGGTAAGTTGAATGGCCAAAGCGTATTTAATATCTGTATTCCAATTAAAAGAACTGGAGATTATTGATGTTCATTTGTCCTGCACAAAACATTCTAACATAGCTCAATGCTCGGCCTTTGCTTCGCTAGAGTTGAATCACGTGATATGGTTTTCAGATTGAGCTATTTACTTCAAAAAATTGCCTTTTTTAGAAAAGAAACTTCCACCTGTTGTCAACATCATTGACAGGAAACAGGAAAGTATAGTCTGACAATGATTGCGTCAAAAATTAACAGGGTTTTAGTCCAATCGGGCAGAAAGGGAGAGATAATATACAGTCTGTTCAATTTATACAAATTTCAATTTCATTCCTATGTTGGAAACGGAGGGGAGCCCATGCGTTGTGCTAGCAACATAGATGTCAAACTTTCAGCTTTTACATACGAGCCAATAATGGATGCAGTGCAATAATCCCCTAAAAATTTCTATACTAAATGGAAACATGGAGGAAAAAATGGACAACAAATTACTCACCCCTGAGGAAGTAACACTAACAATTGGTTAGCCTCCAACCCTAATGAGACACCCTAAATGCTGTCTCCTTGTTGCTCCTGCACACAAGAGAAGGGTAGGGCAGTTGTATCTTAATGACACAGCATTTACATATCTTTTAGACACAGGAGGAGCCAAGGAGGGGAGTTGTCCGAAGCAACTGTGGATTCAACCGAAGAATAGTCACAAGTATCTCACTCAAATTGCTGTATAGTTGGAAAAAATCTGTAACAATTTATCCAGAGCTTCTGGGTAAAATTTCCTTGCGAATAAATAACATGGCCGCTTGATACCATTCCATAAGCAAGATTGTATCTGCACTTCCTTCTGTAGAGTATAGCCGAGAAGGAGGTTAAATGCATGCCATTTACATTCAGCCAATAATTTCCCAATGTATAAGGAATGTTTCTAAAGTTGTACCTTCTCATCGCTTGTGACATGAATACTCAGATCAATGGACTGCGGACAAAAAAATAATTCAAGGTGGTCATCAGAAGTGAACAATTAGCTATATTATAAAAAACACACCTTTTATCTCATGTTAGGTTTCACATGCTAAAACCACAATGCAAAGAACACAAAGTTGTCCAACATGGATCCTCCCAAGTGCAACATGAGTTAAAATTGTAAAACAGAACAAAAATAAGAGTAAGATCTTAACTGTGATGTTCTTCACAAGTTCGTAAGTTACATCCTGAGCCCTGTATGATTTAGGATGCCATTTTCTCTCGGACCAGTCAACATGTGTCACAGACCAGTTTGCAATCCCACCAGGGTCAACCATCTAAAATTCAAGGTAAGAGAATCTATTAGGAGATGCTGGGAAAAAAAAAGGCAGAATTTATGATGGAATATTGACACAGATACTCACATGGAAAAATGTTGGCAAATAATGCTCATCAGCAATGCAATTTTTTCCTTCCAGACCAGGCTGTAATTATCAACAAGATACACATCAATATGGAAATTCCCCAAGAAATTAAAAGCTCTTAAAGATACATATTAGTTAATAGATTATATTCATAATTCAATGTAGTGATTGTGATGTTTGTGATATGATGAAAGATGGATTACTTCAGTACTTTCTCAAAGTCAAATTATGAAATACAAGTTCTACTAATCAAGCTGAAACAAAATTTACCAATACAAACAATTGCATGGATAGGCCTCCTTAATCTAATACTATTTCATTATTGTTGACCTCCAAGCAATGAGAATCCAGTCTTGTTCCCCATAAATAAAACCAAAACTATAAAAGCTTGCCAGAAGTTAATATCATTCTCAAAATAAAGAACCAAAAATTTAATGACTAGGATTATGATTCACCAAGAAAAAAGAAAAACAATGTGGACAAATGGAGATATAGAAACTGAATGATTGTGAAAAGAAAAGAATCTCCAAGAACCTGCACAGTCTTCTACATCTTTTAGTCATGTTAACAGCAAATAACTGAAAACTATGTCACACTACAATCAAGACATTTCAAGTAAACAAAAAGGATGTATTATAGGGCCAAACAAAAATCCAAATAAGATCTTTGAGAGCTTCATCTGAAGAAATACAAATATAAGAGCACACAGATCCTCACCCACGTTTACAACTAGTATAATGAATAAAAATAGCAGATGCCACAACCATGTATGGTCAGACACTATTACAATAGGAAGAAAGGATAAAAAAGAAATTTGTAAATGACCCCGAACTTAAAAAGTACCTTGCAGTAATCACGGAATTTTGAGTAGTAAAGACTATCAGCCATAAGTATCAGTGCATGCTGTCGCTTCATTGAGAACCACTGCACAGAAGTCCATTCATTATAAACTGTGAAAAGACAACTTCAAACAAACTATATATGTTCCCGATATATGAAATACTAGACTCTTTTGTCCGTAAGCTAAAAATATGTGGAGTTTCTACCTCTCATAGCACCAACATTTAAATGTAATTAAGCAAACAGCAAAACATGGCAAATGTACCATAACAATGTAATATAGCTGGTTCCATTTCAAATTGTTGGCCAGGGATTATTAGCATTGATCTTGTATTGATATTGTTATAATTACTCCTATAATCTCTCCTATAATTGAGAGATTTCCTATAGTTAATAGCTAGATTACTTCCTAAATAGTCCTAGGAATTTTGTATATAAACCTTGTTCCTACGTACACAAATATTGTGAATACAGATTATATTCAACACATTCAATAGCACTTGCGCTTACAATTTGCGAAGGGATATGGATCAAGCAAGTAATGGCAGAATTGGGTATAGAATTTGGAAAGACTGTGAAGCTCAAATGTGATAACCAAGCGGCCATCAGTATTGCAAAGGATCTAGTTCATGATGATCGAACAAAACATGTTACGATTGATAGACATTTCATTGCAAAGAAGATAGAGAATTCTGAAGTACAAGTAATACACACTCCAACTCGGGAGGAGTAGTGCGCATATATTCTAACGAAGGTTCTTCAAGGACCTAACTTTGGGAGATTATGTAGCAAACTGGGCATGTACAACATGTACAACCCAACTTGAGGGGGAGTGTCGAATATTTAGTCCTCAAAGTTTCCTAATGTGTCAATATTAGGAAATCAGCCTTTATTGTCTTTATTGTGTTACTATTTTATAGGTGATAATTTCCTTATTTAGTTATGTACAAGTGTGTATATATATCATGTCCTAATTCTGATTTCAAATAAGAAGATTAATTCATTCAGAATCTTCAGAACGTGATAGAGAGCTTCTCACTTATTCAAGGGGGAAGGGTCATTAAAAGGGTAAGAAGGTCCCTATTCCTTTGGCACCAACTCAGTTGACTATCCTAAAGGCTGATTTTGAAACTATTTCAAGTATATCATGATCTTCTATCTATCCTCCTCTGCCCTTAATAAACAAATGATGATCCTATACTTACTTCTGTACCTAGTATTAAACCAACCAATTTTGATATCCCTATGGCAATCAGAAAAGAGAAACACTCTTGTATTCTCATCCTATATTTTGCTTTCCCATGGTAAACAATTAAAAAAATGCCTTTACATAAAAAAAAATATCTAATCTATTTGGTACCAAGAAACATATAGGAAGCACTCAATAACCCTGACTAAAAGTTAGAAGTAATGGAAGAGATGAATCCTCTAAGGTGGAACATGAGAAGTTGCTGATTTACCCAAAGATCAAAAAATTATTGGGTGTATATGAGTGTTCATAATTAAGTGCACAGTAAATGGAAGTGTGAGAGGTACAAAGCAAGACTTGTCGCTAAAAGTTTTGGTAAAACTTATGGAATTGATTAGGCCAAAGAAGTTATTTGAACCTCAGCATTTCACAAAAAGTCTTAATTAAACCTCTACTATTATTTCTAGTATCAGTTTGCAGCCTAATGTTACTAAAATAGTACTTATTACACCATGAATAAAGTGAAAAAGTGATAACAGAGGTAATGAAAGGGACTTATTTACACCTTTTAAAAAATTGTTTTAAGATTTCATCAATGTCTGATGAGTTCAAATTGCCTAGTTGTGACATCTCATAGGCTAAATTTATGATCCATAAACTAGAAACTATCAAACACTTAACATCCCAATAACATTTTGAAAATGTTAAGGTTTAACGTGATACTATAGATAATGATAGAGACTAGCTTAAACTTTTTAGGAAATGTTAGGGTAATTTGTACCTTTTTCCAATTGATTATCAAGAAAATTTCATTTTAATCGCCCACATCAACTCCATCCCGGTATTTAGTGTCCTTAGTCAGTAATTATAAATGACCCCTACACCAGTTAGATGCCAAAAATGCTTTTCATAATGGATACTTAGAAGAAGTGTTTATGAGTCTTACATCTAGGATTTAAAAAAATGTTCAGTTAGAATAAAGTCTTTGATCTGATCAGTAGTAGAGAATGCAACTACCGATCCAACGTCAACTCCTCAAATGTATGTTTCACTTTCCCAAAGTATTCAATCAAACTTTCCTCCTGTTTGGACTGAAATAACTCAACAGGAATATCATATATGCAAAGTATATTAATGGAGTAAAGAAGCTTAACATAGTCCAAAGCTTGCTTAGAAGTGCTAACATGAGAGAATAGGACTGAAATTTCAGGTTCCATAGAACCGAAAAGAATATGTAGTAATTGTGCATCATCACCTTGCCAATTTTCCAGTATTTTCTGATCAGTTGGGGGATTAGATGCAAGATGGGACAGCTTTCTTTGATCTTTAAAGAACAATTCTACATTCTTAGACCAAAAAGAATAGTTATTACCGTTCAAACATACCCATTCTTGGAACACTTGTCAATGACAGGTATATTTAACGGATTTCTTGGCTAAACGGACATTAGTAACACTGTTGACGATGTTTCGAAATTATAAAAGACGTGACTAGTATCAAAATACCCATGTTCTGGTTAGTTTTGAAATAAAACAAGACTAGAACTCCGTTCAGAACGAAGAGGCAAGCTGACCCATCAAACTGTTATCGTTGGTGGTCACCATGTGGATTTGGTTTTTTGGTTTTGGCAAGTGGAGTTAAGTGTTTTGAATAGGTTAGAAGTGTTAGGGTTTTACGGTAAAGAGGGTTTTGAGGGTTGGAAACTAACTAGGCTCTAATACCATGTGAAATTTAGAGAATGGTTAACTGAGGGCTTGATTCTAACTCAAGACCCTTGTAGCCTTTACTTGAAACTAATTACATAACGAAAAGATTTAGGAACAAAAAGGAAATCAAATAATAAAAAGGACATCATACTCTCCTAATATAGATATTTCCAAATATAGATATTTCCTAACAAAGTCAATACTAGAGCACTTTATCTTGTGAGCATGAACTGTGTTACTCTCTATGTTAAAGTAGTGAGCTTAAAACAAAATATTGTAGTAGGGAATAGAGAATTCAATAGGACGATGAACCCTCAAAATCATATTGATGAATAGATCATTACCTTCTCTCCTTCTCGATTTGGGTCCAAAAGAGGTTTTTGCTCATAAGCCGGCAAAGCAAGGGCATCATTCCAAATTTTTCTCCATAAGTTTCCATGTTCTGACATTCGTTTCGACAATTGACCTCGAGGAGGCCAATTATCCTTCAAACCTCTAAGAGTTAAGCCTTTTGATGATCCACTTTCTTCAATCTCGTTATTCACCCAATCGCCAGGGGAATGCCACCTAATAAAATCTTCAAAGACAGCGTCTGGATTTGCTGCTTTGAATGCTGACATATCTGATTTTTGAATATCATAAACTCAATATAACGAGAGGGAACTTTATACTTATTTAAAATATTTGAAACTTTATACTTATTTAAAATATTTGAAATGAATCAACATGGACTAATGATGAAATGGTTAAGTGTATGGCCGTAAAAGTTTCCCCCAAATTCTCACGTAGATGAGTCACCATTTTCCTTTCTCACTTTCCTAGAAAGTTTAATAATTTTCTGATAGTTGCTGAACCAAACACATAATCTAAAGCTTGAGTATTACCTGATGATAAGATATCTCTCTCCAACTGAGCAGAGAAGTTCTGCAATAAATTGTAGAAAACTGCCTTAGTTCCTGTAATACTGTGTCTACGGAAACAGAACAAGCAGAGAACTGCAGGCATATGAAAAACCTTTTCAAGATTTAAAAATCAACTTTTATATTTAAACTGCTTCTTAAATATATCTGGACAGTAAAACCTTAGCAACTAGAAGTCAGTTCCAAGGTGCTAAGCAACCATGCTTGCAATATGATTGAATGACCATTGAAGAATGCGTTGAGCTCTCTTACGTTGGCTCTAGTAAACAATTTATAAACAAGGATTTGAGCTTACAAATGAATCACCAAATGCTTCAACAGCCTGCAATCGCTCTTCATGCATGTCTTCTGTCATAAGTGGTGGTTCCTATCAGAGTTCACAGAAGAATATCTGACTATTGGTAGACTTTATAGGAGAAAAAAAAAAGGTATAAAGTTTTTAAGTGGCTGAACTAAGAAAAAACCTGTGTAAATGGTGCATGCATGCTTTGATATGACTTTAGAAGCATCATTGACCCTATCACCCCAGATGAGCCCCTCCTACCATGATCTTGAGAACTTAGATTAGGAGAAACCACGTGATCAGGCTTTGAACTAGATCTTGATACCATTTTCTGAGACCTAGAATCATCCTGCATCACGGGGCTGCGTCAAAGGCAGTAAGGTTATGCTCAAGTCAGATGAAATAAAAGATTAACACAAAATAAATGGTTCTGATACAAAAGGATGTAAAGTTGCATATTTATATAAAATTTTATCCAGAATCCATTATAATGACATTAAAATGTATGGCATTCTAGGATGTTAAGTTGCATATTTATATAAAATTTTATCCAGAATCCATTATAACGACATTAAAATGTATGGCATTCTACCAATTCAAAATGGTTGAATTAAGGTACAGAATTAAACAATACAAGATCAATTCTTAGTGAAAGTTGAAGAAATACCCTTTTTTTGCTTTGAGCGCTAACATACTTAATGCACAACAACAAAAAAGAAAAGATCACCAGTCGCTTGAATGAATCAAAAGTAAAACATTAGTGGTGAGGATGGAAAAGGATAAAAAATACTTAAATTTTGCAAATATTCACCATTAGCATGAAACCAAAGCTTATCACGATTCAATTCATAATTTTTTTTTTAATAAGTATCTACTGGCACATTCTATCAGATAAGTTAAGGGGCATGAGTTTATGTGGATCTATTCCCAAACAATAGACAAACTTGCAAATTACATGAAAAGCAAAAAGAAATCACAATTTTATTTTGAAGTATAACTAGGGATGTGGGTTAGGAATATGAGATTTATGGAATAATTTTTTATTTTGGTCATATATTAGAAGACAATTAAATTTCTGAAATAATCTTCTTAACTGGCAAAATTTGAACAGTAGTAACAACAGTTAGACACCAAGAAAAACAACCAGTTCATGAATTGTATTATTATAGTCTTAGTTGAAGCTAAATCTGGAAAATTAAAGCTTGAAAGGTTTGTTTTTGTAAATATGATTGAACCAGCTGAATGCTGCCCTTTATATACCAACCATAAAGTTGACAAATTGCTTGTAAAGGTTATGAGATTTGGCTGGTTTAGGTGAGAAAAGGATATGATAGTTGCAATTTCATCAGACTTCAATGACAGTATAATAGTTTTAAACTCTTGAGATAATTTTTAAAAAATAGAATTAAAGTCAGCCACTTGTTGTGTAGAAAATAAAGGAACTCTCACTTGCTTAGTTCACCTGTCTCCAATCACATAAGACTCTTCACCAAGTACTTGTGAATCAGTTGTCACATCGCGAGCCACTCCACCCTCCTTCATATTTCATTTGACAAGTCTTAATTTAAACAATTAAAAGGCAACTTGAAACCATCAAACTTAACACAAGCAATAGAAACAAAAATAGAAGCAATGTAAGCCAAGAGAAACCTTTGTTTGAGAATCAGCATGGTCATTGCTTCCTATACAATCTTGAAATTCTTCATTCAGTTCAATCTTCTTCTCAATGCATATGGCAAGCTGAACAGAAAGATAAGAGTTGTAATTAACAAGCTTTGACTATTCTAAGCAAACTCAATTTTTAGTTTGCCTTGACAACGTGGGATACTACAAGTAATAATTTATTTCTATGCAGAAGCTAAAATTTCTGATTCCAATAAAGAATATTCAAACATTGAAAGAAGTCAAAACTTATTTATCAAAGAATTGATTTTCTAAAAATAGACTATTCAGAAAAATGATGTGCATGTCCACATGACAGTTTTCAAGAAAAACAAAGAAGAAGACTAAGAAGGTGGTTTTGCAGTTTCTACAAGCATATCAACCTTTAAGGGTTCAAGTTTCAAGCTTACACATTTAAGATAAGTTAATATCATAGTTAAATGCATCAAGAAGCCCACGGCATGAGTTCCTTTCTTAACATTCCTATTGTTTGACAATTTGAAAAGACTAGTTTTTCAATGTAGTTAATATTGGAACTCAGAGAAATAAAACTATAGTACTAAATATTAAATCCCACAACCGATGATCTTAATCCCCCAATTGATCTTTGCAAAGGTAAATGCCAGTGCACTTATCATATTTCCTCTTTTGTTTCTTATTATCATTTGTCTTCCTCTTCTTGTTCTTTTGTTGCCTTTGTTCATGAAACTTTATCCCATCTTAGCTGGCGTGATACTATGATATAAGAGATATTTAGATGTTAATGGTACTTGGGATCTAGTGAAAATACATGTAGAAGAGAAGGATATTAGATATAAATACGTGTTCGTAGTCAAAACCAATTTTGATGGATGGCTCGACTTAAAGCATGACTGGTAGCAAAAGGCTATGCTCAGACTTATGGTGTGTCTAATAAAGGTAGAGTTAGGATCTAAGTGACAGTGCAGAGAAAGAGAAAGAAAGGGAAATACTGATTTTGTATTGATAATAACTGAGAACTAATGGTGCCTCTACAACCCTCCCAAACCTCAGCCGAATATAGGATATTCCTAAAAAAGATAAAAACCCCTTCTAGATTTCTAGCTCTTTATATATCTAATATTCCCCAAACGTAACAACCTGTTGTCTAGGTGTCACAATTAGTTATTGGCCACAGCTGTACTACCCCTCTTCCTACAACTATAAACCAATAGGGGATGATTAGGTGGTCCCTCCTGCAAACTGACAAAATTACTAACATCCACGACATTCTCTTGGCCTGCACCTGCATGATCGCTAACAATTCCCACCTCCTAAGAACAAACCTTGTCCACAAGGTTAGAATCTGGAAACTGACCTCGAAAGTCAAAGCAAGTGACCCATGATGCTTCATCCTAGTGTCTCCTTGCCCACTTAATTAGTAAACAGTGACAAGACAATGAGTTATCTCCTAAAGATTTTCCCTCTAAAATGTCTTCTGGAAAACATTCAACCTCCTGAACTAACAAATTCGATGGCAACCCTACTTCCACCGGATGGTTACCAACAACTTTCTTAAGTTGTGAAATATGAAACACTGGGTGCACTCTTAAGGAAGGAGGCAGCTCCAAGCGATATGCAACCTTTCTCACCCGCTGTAAAACCCTAAATGGATCATAATATCGAGGACTGAGTTTTTGGTAAACCCTCTGCGATATAGTTGTCTGCCTATGTGGTTTTATCTTCAAAAAGACTAAATCTCCCACAGCCAATTCCAGATCACGCCTTCTTCTATTAGCAATCTTTGACATTTCAATTGTGCCTTTGACAAATTAAATTGTAACTGCCTTAGAATCTCCGCACGGTCTGCATGCTCTTATGCCACTGCAGCTATGCAAAACTCGCCAAGAAGATATTGTGTTAGTGTCGGTGGTAGTCTACCATAAACAATTTCAAAAGGAGTAGTTTGGGCAGCACCTTGGTAATTGGTATTATACCAGAACTCCGCCCAGTGCAGCCACTTTACCCATCCTCACGGTTGTTCTGCAAAAAAACAACAGAGGTACGTCTCTAGACAACAATTCAACACCTTGGTTTGTCCATCTGTCTCTGGGTGATATGTTGTGCTCATCTTGAGTGTAGTTCCCCAACTTTTAAATAGCTCCCTCCCAAAACAACTCATGAATATTGGATCCCTATTGCTCACTGTAGAACGGATCACTCCATGCAATCATACAACCTCCTTGACAAAAATTTCAGGTACACTCTGGGCTATATACAGATGTTTTAACCCCATAAAATGGGCAAACTTGCTTAGCCTATCCACCACAACGAATAAACAATCCATGCCATGTGAGTGAGGAAGACCAATAATGAAGTCCATAGAGATGCCTTCCCACACAAGTTTAGGAATGGGCAGAGGTTGCAACAGCCCCGCAGGTGTGAGTGTCTCGTACTTATTCTTTTGGCAAATGAGACATGCAGCCACATAGAGTTGAATTTCCTTCATCATTCTCGGCCAATATACGCTAGCAGCCAGCCATCGATATGTCTTATACACACCCAAATGTCCACTCTGTGGAGTTGAATGAAACTCCTCAATCAATCTTGGTATCCACCGAGAGGAAACCGATAGCATAATTCGACCATTGTAAAACAGTTTGTCGTTAACGAGCTTATGGTGAGGATGATCTGCTAGATGATGCTATACTTTCTCCTTGAGTTTTTGATAATTCTCATCAGCTTGCATCTCTGCATCTAGGCTATCCCATTGTGCCCATAAGGGCAGCGAGACTGCTGCCAATTCTGCTTCTTCATTACAGCATGATAAAGAGTCAGCAGCTGATTAATCGAACCGGGTTTATACTCAATGTCAAACTCGTAGCCCATTAGCTTCACTACCCAATTCTGCTACACGAGTGTCGTTATTTGCTAACATAGAAGGTGTTGTAGACTACTATGATCTGTCCTCACCACGAATCTTCTTCCCACTAGATATGGCCTCCAATGTCAAATTGCCATAACCAACGCCATCAGTTCTTTTTCATACACTGGTTTAGACAAGTTCCTTGTTGCAAGCATTTTGCTATAATAAGCAATCGGCATATTTTTCTGCATCAATACCACCCCAATCCCACCACTAGAAGCATCGCATTCCAAGACAAATGGCTGGCTGAAATCAGGAAAAGTCAAAACAGGTGCAGACATGATGGCTTATTGCAACCGTTGGAAGGCTTCCTGCGCATCTTCTGCCTAGCAAAAACTGTTGGCACCCTCTTTTTTTAACAAATTTGTTAATGGACAGGCTATCTGTCCATAATCCCGTATAAACCAACGATAATAGCCGGTTAAATCCAGAAATCCCCTCACAGCCTTCACAAACCTCGGTATTGGCCACTGCAGCACACTAGCCACCTTGGAAGGATCCATTGCTACTCCTTCCGAGATTACATGCCCCAAATACTCAATCTTCTTCTGCCCAAATTGACTCTTCTTATGGTTGATGAAGAAACTGTGTCATTGGAGCTGTCCAAGAACCACCTTCAAATGTGTCAAATGCGTCGACCAATCCTTGCTATAAATCAATATGTCATCGAAGAATACAAGGGCAAATCTTCTCAAACCTTCACGCAACAAGTCATTCATCACAGCTTGGAAGGTTGAGGGAGCATTTTTTAGTCCGAATGGCATAACACGGAACTCATAATGCCCTGAGTGCGTTTTAAAAGCAGTCTTATCCCAAAAGAAGGTCTACCTTTGAGAAGAAACGACCCTTGTGATTCATCTAACAATTCCTGAATTACTGGAATTAGATACTTGTTAGCTATAGTGACTTTATTCAACTCTCGGTAATCAACACAAAACCTCCAACTGTTGTCTTTTTTCCTCACTAACAACATCGGACTTGAAAATGATCTGGAACTAGGCTGAATTATCCCTATGGCCAGCATATCTGCCACCTGACGTTCTATCTTGTCTTTTTGTGCATGCCCATAACAGTAGGGTCTAACGCTAACAGCTGAAACTCCTGGTTCCAAAGGTATTCCATGGTCCACTGCTTGACGCGGAGGTAATTTGCTGGGTTCACAAAATACTGTTTCAAATTTCTGCAAAATCTACTGCAGCTCTTTCTCTCTTTCCTGCTCAATTTCCTCAACTTCATTCAATTTATTCTCCTCTATTGTCATCCACAACATCACTACAAACTCGACTTCTGAAACCTTACTCAATGCTCACAAAGAGACTGGATCATTTCGTAAAGTCGCATTCCCTTCCAACTAGATCCTTCTACCTCCTCAAACAAACTCCATTGTCATCCTTGACCAGTTAGCCTTAACGTCTCCTAAAGTTTCCAGCCAAGAAACTCCAAGAATCACATCCACTCTTCCCAACGGAAACAAATAACAATCCACCCAGTATTTTTCTTCCCCCAAGGTCATCTCTATATCACGGCAAACCCCCATTGTTTCTCTTATCTGTCCATCTCCCAGCTTCACATCAATTCGTGAAATTCCTTCAATTGGTATGCCCAACGTTTGTGCCACTGTTCTAGCCATGAAACAGTGACTAGCGCCACTATCAACCATTACTATTACTTCAGCCATTCCAATGTTTCCCTTAAGCTTCATAGTACGGCTTCGACTGTTTCTGGATAATCCAAAACAAGGTAAGTTGAGACTCATTACTTGTATCTCACTCAGTACTTCTTCTTTTGGTTCAGCTTCCATAACGTTGTTTGTTACTTCATCGATTTCTTCCTCAAATTCGCCCTTGCCGTCCCACAAGATGATCGTCTGGAGCATCTTGCTATGGCAACGGTGAAGAGGGCCATATGGTTGTTGGCACTTGAAACACAAACCCCATGCCCTAAGATCGTGAAACTCAGCTCGAGAAAGGTGACAAACCCCACCTTGGTTCACTGGTTTGGCGTTGGTTGTCTAATTTCCAATCCCAAAGGTATTAGTTTGTGGGCCAGGAACTTTGTTACTTTGCCCAACAATGCCTAAGTTCTTGCCCGCCACCGAAGTAATTTTTCGGCATGTCAAATACCCCGCGTTGGACCCAAACGTAGAAAGGCCTACTATGATTCCAGCCCTGTTTCCCAGCCCGAAACCGTCCTTTCCTCCCTCAGCCCAACCCATTCTTCTTCTTCCCTACAGATCGATCACGTACTCCACCTCCCTGGCCAAGTTCATCATTTTGTAGACGTCAGACACTTCATGTGTTCTTATTCTAGCTCTGATTTCCTCCTTCAACCCATTCAAAAACTGTCCTGTAAAAGCTTCCTCGAGCATCCCATCAATCTGTGCAGACTTTGCGACAAAATCACGAATGTATTCAACCAACGAACTATCTTGTTTAGTAGCAGCCAACATCTCATATGGGTTTGATGCCAAGGCTCCTCCAAAACGAGCTAAAACCTCTCGACGAACATCTTCCCAACTCAGAAGTGGCTTCCTTTGGTGCAACCACGTCATCCACTGCAACGCATGCCCCTCCATACAAACAAGGGACAATGTCACCTTCATATCTTCAGGGGTCTGTTGAATCTGGAAATACTGCTCGGCTGTGCTCACCCAACTCAATGGGTCATTGCCATTGAAATTTGGAAGTTCAATCTTCTTCGCTGATATCTAAACGTCTTCAAGTGCAATCATCTTGGTGACTATCTTGCCTGTCGCTGGTGTTGCCATCGTCGTTCCTTCGTGTACTACTCCGGAGCTTCCTGATGCTGTCTCCTCCATCACTTTCCCTTTGATGGTTGTAGCGAGCATCATTTTGTTTTCCGTGAGTTGGCCTTCAACCTGTTGCTTCCCTTCATTCATTTCCACACCTAAACCACTCAAACGCTACTCAAGCAATCCCAGGGTCCTCTCTACCATATCCATTCTTGTCTCCATCCCGGTATTAATCATTAGTGGGTATGGGTTCCACACTCACTGCACCAATTTGGTAGAGTTAGGATCTAAGTGACAGTGCGAAGAAAGAGAAAGAAAGGGAAATACTGATTTTGTATTGATAATAACCGCGAACTAAGGGTGCCTCTGCAACCCTCCCAAGCCTCAGTTGAATACAGGAAAGTCCTAAAAAAGATAAAAATCTCTTCTAGATTTCTAGCTCTTTATATGTCTAACATTCCCCACACGTAACAACCTGCTGCCTAGATGTCACAATTAGTTTTTGGCCACAGCTGTACTACCCCTCTTCCTACGACTATAAACCAATAGGGGACGGTTAGGTGGCCCCTCCTATAAACTGACAAAATTACTAACATCCACGACATTCTCTTGGTCTGCACCTGCATGATCGTTAACAGATACTTTCTCTCCTGTTGCCATGAAGAAAGAACTAATCTTTTTTTTTCTTATTTTGCACAACAAATGCCTTTGAATATATACACAAGTCCTAGCTTAATTTAGGTAAATAAAATATTTCCTATTTACAACAATATCCCCTATTTACAGCAATTTCCTAAACCAAATATCCATGATATCCTCTTGTTTCCTATTTCTCCTAAATCATTGTTCTGATTTTCATCACTCCCCCCCAAGCTAGTAGGTGCATAGATTTCTTGCATTCCCAGCTTGCTTATAACATCTTGAAATTGTGCATTTGCCAACCCCTTAGTCAATGCATATGCCATCTGTTTGGCAGTGAAAACATATGGGGTGCAACTAAGCCCACTTTCCAATTTTTCTTTAATGAAGTGTCTATCAATCTCAATGTGTTTAGTTCTGTCATGTTAACCGGGTTATGATCAATACTAATAGCCGACTTATTATCACAATAGAGTTTCATAGGCCGTTGCCACCTAACTTTCAAATCATTCAGGATGATACAAATCCACAAGAGCTCACATATACCGTGAGCCATAGCTCTAAACTCTGCCTCAACACTTAATCTAGTCACAACTGATTGCTTCTTACTTCTCCAAGTGATAAGATTGCCCAAAAACATAGTTCAGTACCCAGTGATTGACCTTCTATCAACGCTTGAACCTGCCCAATCTGTATCCATATAAGCTTCAACTGTTTTATTGTCATTTTTCTTAAACATAATCCCTCTGCCAGGGGTAGTTTTAAGGTACCCCAATACCCTATACACTGCTTGAAGATGGACATTTTTAGGGTCATGCATGAACTGACTAATTACACTCACTGCATATGTTATGTCAGGCCTGATATGTGACAAATAAATTAATCTTCCCACTAGTCTTTGATACCTCCCCCTATCAACAGGTTCATCATCTTTAGCCTCACTTAGTCTATGATTATATTCTGTAAGTGTATAAATCGGTTTGCACCCCATCATACCAGCTTCTTCTAGAAGATCCAGAATATACTTGCGTCGGGATAGAAAAATCCCCTCTTTCGAACGATGTACTTCTATGCCTAAAAAATATTTGAACTTCCCCAAATCTTTGATTTCAAACTCTTGGGCAAGTTTAAGTTTGAGGTGTTTCATCTCTTCAAGATCACTACATATGACTATAATGTCAATGCAGTTCAGATCAATTATATTTTTAACAAGCTAGACATGATTAATATATATGCTCTAGCTTAAGGGGAGTGTTGCGGATTGTATAGATAAGAATAGAAAGACTATCTCAAGGCTTGATTATAAAGATCTCATTGCCTAATTAGTTGTTGATTAACTAGTAATATATATAACTATGGCCATGTCAGCAAGAGGAATAGCTGCAAATCTGACAAGCAGTATGAAGAGAAGATAGGGATTAGAGTAATATTGGTTTATGTGGTCCCATAAGTATCCCTGCCACTTTCAAAACCTCTTAGCGAGATCTCCAACATTGACGAGAATTGGTGTGTATCTACCGATGTTTTTATTACTTGGACCACGTATTTTATTGAGCAAGTTTTAACAGTTTTCATGCTCAAATCAGTCATGTCATTTGTTTTTATACTGGTATTTCTTTGTGCATGACTAAGGCTCCCTTTAGTTGGCAAATTATTTATTATTTATCGTAGTTTTATTTTATTTCTATATTTTGCTATTTTATTATTTATTAATTTTCTTATTATTATTATTCCATATATTATTATTATTATTATTATTATTATTATTATTATATATTTTTATTTTTATATTATTTTATATTATTATTATTTATCGTAGTTTTGCGATGGGGTCTACTAGTTTTAGCTTTTAAGAATTTCTTAGGACAGTACAAGCGGGAAACGTAAGAGACGGGTTAGGAGGGATACCTTCAGATCGAGTGAATGGAATCAGTGCAAGTAGGTCGGTACCCGCAACTTACAGGAATAAAGACAGAGATGAGTTAATAAAGATAGGCTCTTGGAATGTGGGAACTCTTACAGGATACATATAGCATGCATTCAGGAGACTAAGTAGGCAGGAGCTAATGCAAAGGAGATAGGGTGGTTCAAATTATGGTACTCAGGAAGTACGCGAAAGCAGAATTTGGTAGGTATCTTAGTGGACAAGGGACTTATAGACAGGATAGTGGAGATCACAAGAGTCAATGATAGGAAAATGGTGGCAACAATTGTTTTAAACAATGTGATTCTCAATATAGTATGTGCTTATATACCTCAAGCTGGCGTAGATGGACAACAAAAACGAACATTCTAGGAGACACTAGAGGGGTGCTCCTACAAATCTCTAATACTGAGCAAATCATCATAGGAGGGAATTTTAAATATAGTGGCAGATTTGGACGATTATAGGGGCTTCAGATACGTCACTAGAAATGATAGCGGAGTTGATGTATTAGATATGGCCATAGCATATGAGTTAGTTATAGTAAATTCCTTTTTTAAGAAAAACGAAGCACACTTAGTGACATTTTAGAGTAGTACAACAAAGATGCAAATAGATTATTTCCTTGTCAGGACAAGCACCAGATCATGATGCAAGGATTGCAAAGTACTTCTAGTCTCATGCCTATCAACTCAACATAAATTGTTAGTTTTGGGTCCAGGGATTAAGGGATGGAGGGCACAACTTTTACCAAGCCGTGCCGCAAAATCAGATGAGGGACACTCAAAGCGGACATGGTGGAACATTTTAGGACTCAAGTTAGAAATAATATAACATGGGCTGTGAGTAGGGATGCGAATCGAATGTAGCAGAGAATAGCCCCCGTAGTGAAAAAGACCGTCACTAAACTCCTAGGGGTATCTAAGAGACAGGGGAGGGAGGATGGAATCCTGGTGGTGGTCAGATGAGGTCTACGAGACGGTAAGGGCGAAAAAGAGAGCTTTTAAAGATCTGTTGGCAACTGCAACAGAGAAGCGGAATATTAATAGAGTAAGGTATAAAATGGCAAAACAAAAGACAAAGAAGACTATCTCGGTGGCTAAAGGAGATGCTTACAAGTATATATACAGGGATTTGGATACGGTCAAAAAAGCACAAAGAATTTTCAAGATAGCGAGAGCTAGGGCACG
Source organism: Erythroxylum shatona (assembly GCA_027568895.1). Lineage (NCBI taxonomy): Eukaryota > Viridiplantae > Streptophyta > Magnoliopsida > Malpighiales > Erythroxylaceae > Erythroxylum > Erythroxylum shatona. Next base: position 23,591,110 of record JAOSBK010000007.1, read on the forward strand.
TGAGAATGAGGATTTTGTTAGAAAAATCTAGCTTGAAAGGCTAGAGATCAGTATGTTATTGATAGTAATCAGTGACAATACTGCGATTACAAGTGATTCAAGGATCACTTACTATACCAGAGCAAGAGTTGCTCCTCAGGGAAAGAACAATTCTCTCTCTGTCCAAATGACACTTCTCACTCCTAACTTCCTGAATGCCCCTCTCTCTCCTCTGCCCTCCTATTTTTCCCCTTTGCCCCTCATACATTCTGCTGCCCCTAGTACATTCTGTTATTCCTTAGTGCCCCATCAGCCCCCATACTAACTAACTCTGACATCATTCTTCTCATTCCCTGCAGCCCCCTCTTTCTTTCTACGTGAATACACTCTCCATATCCTAGGCTTAGTATTATTATTGTCATTGGCCCTAACAGATTTCAACTAAATCTGCTGTATACGTGACAAAGCAGGACAGGTACTCACAGATGCCCAAGCCATTAAGCGGAGGTGGACGAGATACCTTTATGGCTTATATAACAAAGACATATTGGTCAACATAGAGTTAGGAGAACCTCCCGTGTCGGGAAAATGTCTAAAGGGGTACTAATGGGGGAGGATCACAAGGGAAAAATTACAAAGGTTTTGAGGGAAATGGGGAACGGAAGGGCCGTAGGACCGGATGACATCCTTATAGAGATATGGAAGCAACTAGGAGCTGTCGGTATTGAGTGGTCAATACAACTCTTTAATGTGATCCTCGAGTCAGCCAAGATACGGGATGAATGGAGATTGAGTAGGTTGATCCCCTTGTACAAAGCCAAAGGAGACATCCAATAATACCAAAATTATCGAGGGAAGAAAGAGCTATCAGTGGGATGTTGGAGAGCTTCTCTCACTAGGAATTTCTTCCTAGGGTCATCCACGATTCTACTCTTTACTGATTCTTCTGCTAGCGTTCCACGCGATTTCCTTTAGTTGCCTTATACGAAACCATTTGCTGTTGTTTGCTTACGATTCTACTAGGGTTTCTTCACGATACTTTTTCGTTCCATTGTGCGTTCTACCCAACCCCGATTCTTGTCTATTACCTGGGCGATTGGTGCTTCTACGAAGTTTCTTGGTGCTTCTACGCCGTTTTCTTGACGGGTGTGTACGCCCTTCGGCTGTTTTGCCCCTGTTCTTGGGAGAGCTTTGGTTCCTACCCTACTTTAGGCCACCATCGGCCTGCCGACATCGATGGGTAAGAAAAAGTTTCGGGGAACTGATATCACTGCGCAAGTGGTGGTGGGCCTTAGATCCCCTTCCACGCCCGCTGCTGGAGTTGACAATGCAGGTTCTGTTTCTAAACCGAAGGCTAAGCAGGTTACTTCTTCTCCTGAAGACTCAAAGGATGATGTAGCATCCCCGGGAGCTGAGTCTTCTGATGAGGAAACTGAGGAGAGCCAGGAGAGTGCGGATTCCTCCACCTCAGGTGAGGCAGGTAGCTCCAAAATTGAAACCCCTCACAAGGTGCTTGATAAATCTCCTAGCTCAACAGCGGCAGCAAAGAAATCTCACAAAGCCACATTTGCAAGTCTCTTTAAGTCAAACCGTATGCTCTCCAAGGGTCTCCAGCTGGTTCAGAAATCAGTTGATGATGTGGTGCGTATGACATCCTCTGATTTTCAGCCTATTGAGGAAGCTTGGGGATATTGTTTGGTTGGCAGGTTTACGGGGAGATTTCCGGGTATGAAAGCTGTGGAGGATATGATTGCAAAGTGGGGTGTCTCGTGCAAACTACTCCCACACGACCAAGGCTGGCTGGTATTTCGTTTTGACAGTGATGACGATCGAACTCGAATTTTAATGGGTGGTCCTTATATGCTGTATGGGAAGACTTTGTTGTTGAAAACGTTGAACCGAGGCTTTGCATTTAATAATGCTGAATTTACAAAGATCCCCATTTGGGTTAAATTGCCGAATGTCCCCTTGGATTTCTGGCATGAAGAGCCACTCTCTAGACTTGGATCCCGCATTGGTAAACCCATTTGCACAGACCAAATAACTAGTCAACGGTCACGTATAGGCTATGTTCGGATGTTGGTTGAAGTGGATGTTTCAAAACCACCAGTGACAAGCTTCCAAGTCCAGTTGCCGGAGGGTCTTCTCTACACTCAACTGGTTGTTTATGAAACTTTTCCATTGTTTTGTGAGACTTGTCACCGTGTGGGTCATGTCTTTACAGATTGCACTCTATATAGTGGTCGGGTTAAAAAGAAGCCTGCCCCTTCTAGTGCAGCATCTGATAGACCTGTTAATGTTGATGCTCCTTCGGGAGACTCTGCCCAACCTCCAGTTTCTGATGATCACCCAGCTGATACTGTTACTCCTTTGGCTCAAGCCTCTTCCCCCCCTGACGAGACTGCTCAGGGTACCACGGTTATTGAGGACAATAGTGTGGCTGATACGCCCACTCCAGGTGCGGGTTTGCAACCTGATGCCCAGCCTACCTCTCAACCTCCTTTGCCTGTTTCTAATCTACCGGGGCCTCTTACTGCTATTAGGCCGGATGATTCCTCTGCAGAGCCCGCTGCTTCTGCTAATAATAAGCTTGCTCCAAGAAGTAAGGGGGAAGAAAAACATCCAGTTACCAAAGGTACTGCCATGCCTCCTCGAAACACTCAAGGCTGATTTACGTCTAAAGCTAAGTATGTTGAAAGGGTGGAGGGTCCTAGTAAGGGGAAAGAGGTTAGAGTTTTGGGTTACTCAGGGGATGGTAGGCCCATTACCCGGAAAGAAGCTCCTCCACGAAGAGGGGATGGAGGTACTACCTCCATACCGCCATCATGAAATTTTTAAGCTGGAATGTCCGAGGGTTAAATAAACCCTCGAGACAGCAGAGTGTTACTTCCCTGAGGAAGAAACACAATTGTAGCTTAATGTTACTATTAGAAACAAAACTTACATTGGTGAATCTGGAGAGGTTTGCTCAGTCTAGGTTCCCAAGTTGGCGACTATGGCATAATTTTGATGATATAGAGGGAGGCCGAATGGTATTGCTGTGGGATCCCACTCAAATTCAGTGCTCTTTACTGGCTACAGGTGATCAATACATACACTGTCAGGTGGCGTGTTGCATCTCTAAAATCCAGTTCAGTGTGACTGGAGTTTATGGTCTTTATACTATCCGTGAACGTCAAGCACTCTGGATGGATTTAACTCGACTTGCTCCTGATCAGTCTACCCCTTGGATCATTATGGGAGATTATAATTGTGTTTGTTCTGCTTCTGAACGACAAGGGTGTCTTCCCCCAACAGCCTATTACTTGCAAGACCTGCTAGACTTCCAGCTGCTTCACGGGCTTGAGGATGCTCCTTCTAGTGGAGAGTTTTTTACATGGCACCAGAACCGATGATGGGCCCGCTTAGATCGAGTTCTTATTAATCAGGCGTGGACTGTGCGAACGCTCCCATGCTCTGCACTTTTCCTTCCTATGCTTGCGGAATCTGACCACTGCCCCGTTATAGTTGATTTCAATCATGCCGCCACACTCGGGCATAAGCCATTCAAATTTTACAATATGTGGACCCTCCACTCTGACTTTCCGGCCTTGGTTGAGCATGTTTGGAGCCAGCCGGTAGAAGGATATGCTCAGTTCATCTTGTGTTCCAAACTGGCTGCCCTGAAAATTCCCCTTAGGCGCCTTAATAGGTCAGCCTATAGCCATATCTCCAACCGAGTGCGGGAGGCTCAACAGGAGTTCCAAAGTCGGTATAGTGAGTTTCTTGACCACCCGAATGATGAAGATTTGAGGTGCAGGGTAAATTCTCTTAGGAAGCACGTTGTCTTCCTCCAGGATGCGGAAAGGCTTTTTTATCGACAGAAAGCCAACTGCACCCACCTCATGGAGGCTGACAAAAGCACCAAGTATTTTCATGCCTTAGCTCAGAAACGTAGCCGTGCTAAAATGATTACTCACCTCACCAAGGAGGATGGGACGGAGACTACCTCCTTATCTGAAGTATCGGATTTGTTAATTCGGTCTTTTACTGCTCTATTGGGTTCTACTTCCCCACGTACCAGGGCGGACCCGGCGGTTATCTCTAATGGAGTAGTGCTTGATTTAGCTGCTCAGTCCCGGCTGATTGCTCCTTTCACTCCTGATGAGATTCAGAAAGCTCTGTTCAGTATTGGTAGTGATAAAGCACCAGGACCGGACGGGTTTACTTCGGAGTTCTTCAAAAAGCAGTGGCCTTGTGTTGGCCCTAGTGTCTGTGATGCAGTTCTTCAATTCTTCAGATCGGGTCGGTTACTACGCCGACTTAACCATACTGCCCTCACACTGATCCCAAAGAATAATCGACCTCGAGTGGGAGACTTCCGCCCTATCTCTTGCTTAAATGTGGTATACAAAGTCATTACTAAGCTCCTGACTGATCGGATGTCACTGGAGTTGGACAGCATCATTGATCCAGCACAATCCGCTTTTGTAGGAGGGAGGAGGCTACGAGATAATATCTTTTTAGCTCAAGAATTGGTGCGGGGCTATAGTAGGAAACGAATCTCCCCTCGGTGCCTCATTAAAGTTGATATAACGAAGGCTTATGATACTGTGTCCTAGGACTTCCTTAAGGAGATGATACTCGGCTTGGGCTTTCCGGAGCAATTCCTCACGTGGGTCATGGAATGTGTCTCCACTACCTCCTATTCGGTATCCCTCAATGGCTCCCTCCATGGTATGTTTCGGGGCAGTCGCGGGCTCCGACAAGGAGACCCTATGTCTCCCTCTTTATTTCTGCTGTGCCTGGAATACTTGTCCCGATACTTGAAACTACAGACTTCTACTGGCCTGTTCCACTTTCACCCGAAATGCCAACTCCTGGGTATCTCTCACCTAGCGTTCGCAGACGACTTGATGCTCTTCTCCCGTGGCGATATCCCTTCGATCAGAGTTCTACTGGATGGCCTGAATACCCTCAGTAATGTGGCTGGGTTGGCTGTGAACCCTGCAAAGTCCAATATCTTCCTTGGGGGCATTTTAGGTGGCGATAAGGAAGCTATTTTACAGCTGGTGGACTTTCCTGAAGGATCCTTCCCAGTCCGATACCTTGGAGTACCCTTAGCCCCTCTAAAAATTTCTGTTGCCCAGTATTCTTCCCTGCTCGATACTGTTGAAAGCTACCTTAATGCATGGCAGGGGAAGAGTTTATCGTATGCGGGACGTCTGACCTTAGTTCAATCAGTTATTCAGGGCTTACTTTCCTTCTAGATGCAGACCCTCCCCATCCCGGCTACAATACTGGACCGTATTACCTCTCTTTGCAGACTTTTTGTTTGGGGTGGTAGACACTTCCGGGTTGCATGGGACACTATCTGTGCTCCTAAGAATGAAGGGGGCCTCGGGCTGCGTCATAGTAAAACCTGGAATAATGCTCTGTTATCCACGGTTTTATGGAACATCCATGAGGAAGCTACCTCGCTGTGGTCGCGTTGGATCCATGCCTATCATTTGAGAGGTATCTCCATCTGGGATTGGCAACCCCATACCCGTGACTCTCCACTTCTTAAACGGCTTGCACTGATTCGGGATTCTCTGGTGACTTCACTGGGGGGCAGATTGACGGTGGTCCAGGGTGCTCAGTCTCTCTGTGTTGATGGCCACTTCTCTTCGACTAAAGTTTATGACCTCTTACGAATAAAACACTCGCCTCGTCCTTGGATGTCACTGATTTGGCAAAATTATATTCCACCCAAGTTCTCGTTTGTTGCTTGGCTTAGTTTCCAAAACCGCCTTCCCACTAGAGATAATCTGCTGTTCCTCGATATCAGTCGCCAATGCCCCTTATGTGCAGAGGCCGATGAATCAGTTGAGCACCTGTTTTTCTCCTGTTCCTTCACGAAGAATGTCTGGCAATCCATCCGGAGTTGGTTAGGTATGCCGAGGGCAATGACAACCCTCAGAAGCTCCATTCGATGGTTGCGCATAAATCATCGGGGCTCCCTCCTTCGATGTAAAACCGCTAAACTTGCATTTATTTTAACCCTTTATATGCTTTGGAAGACCAGGAATGAGGTGATAATGGATGAAGCAACCATCACTGGTGAAGACGTTATAGCCAAGATCAAAACCCATATCTACAAAATCCTATACCGTCTTTATCCAGTGGAACTTATTGACTTCTGAACTGTCGGGTTCCTTCTACCTGAGTGCTTCGTTGGATGTCTGTCCGCTTGGTCCTGAAACGCCTTTGGGTTACAGGCCGAAGGTTGTATTTGCTAATGAGGGGTGCGAAGCGTACTGCATGGCGCATGCAGTCCACGTGGGGGGAGTCACCCCATGTTCCCACAACCATTTTACGCAGGTGTAGGTGGTTTGGGAGCCCATTCTGACGTCGTTTTGCTTCTGTGTGTGGAGACGAGCTTCCGACGTCGTTTTTCTGTGTGGATTTGTCAAAGAGCCTCTAAAGTCGCTTTTGGTGTGGGTTGGGAATGTAGGTGCCGCCTGTGAATTAATATCGTCTACTGCTGCGGGCACGACGACGTATCAGGAGCGTCCTAGCCTCCCAATCCGCTGTCGTTGATGGCGCGCAACTCCGAGTCTTGAAGCGATGTCGTCTGCCTCCAATGGACCCGGCGCCGTTTCTGGACTGATAACTGCTGCGTAATTCTACCATGCGATGTCGTCTCCATCATGGCGATGTCGTATATCTGCTGCACTTTCCCTTGGCTGAGCCTTTAGCCTTTGGACTTTCTGCAGACCCGATTTTGTATGTCTCCTCCATTTGGTGGACTTGGGCCTTTGGGCCTTTAATTGTACATTGACTGGGGTATGCCCCTTTGATTTTGTACTATTTTTTCCTTATGGAATACAATTTTACCATTGGAAAAAAAAAAATTATCGAGGCATCAAATTACTAAGTCATACCATGACGCTGTGGGAGAAGGTAATTGTGTAGACAGATTTGGAATGTGTATTTATGTATAATTAGGATCCTTAGGATTCTTCCTTTATTATTCTTCCTTAATTAGGATAGCTTTTCCTATATATTCATGTCGATATGCTTGTAAATTATCAATATAGAATGGAAAAATTCTTCTTGGTATTAGAGCAAGATGCCTATTCCAGAGATTGAGTTTTCTCTCTCTTGCATCTACGTTTTTCGTTTCTGTCCAACTAAGGGGTTGAGTTTTCTCCTCCTCTCTCGACACCGCCCACACCAGAAGGTAGCCAGGGTCAAGTTCGGCCAGCCACCGAAGTTTCGCCGCCATCCGACATCGCGTGTGGTGTCACGCGTCGCCTGAAGATACGGTGACACTGTTCACGTGCCGGCGCGTGGGGCACGTGTCACCATCTCCGGCCACCGTCCGACTAGATTTTTTTCCCAGATCTGATCTCCAATCTTCCGCGACTCTGATCAGCCGTTTTTCAGTCACTTCTAACGACGTGTATTTTTGGGTTCTTCTGAACAGGTTATAGATTTCTTATTGATCTCTGCCTATTCTTCAGTCATTCTATCATCATGTCAGACGTTAAGAAAGGAACTGAAGTAGATAAACCTCACGCCTTTAGTG
>JAOSBK010000007.1:23598740-23609537 GCA_027568895.1 Erythroxylum shatona
TAGTAAAGTGGTTTGCCAAATCCTAAGTGGGAGCTTAGGTAGAGGACGTAGGTCTTAGCACCAAACCTCTATAAAAACAGTGTTTGCTCTTCTTCCCTCCTCTTTGCATTTAAACTTGTTTAAATTGTTTAATGTGAATTAACTTCTGATTTTATTGTAGAATTTTACGAAAAGGTTTAAAGATCTATTCAACCCCCCTTCTAAATCGTTTACACTCTGATTCTATCTGCTTTGTAGTAGATGATCACTCTCCCATAAGCATGGTGGGAATGGTTGGAGACTTGTTTCCAATCCGATCCTTGTAAGTTTAATATGCCAAAAGTAACATGTTTTATTTTGATCTCAAGTAATCCTACTATTAGAGGCTTTTCCCTCCAGACAAAATCATGTCAAACTGCTTGTTTTGTCGGGCAATTCAATCCTTTGACATTCCACGTTACTACTAACATATTAAACATTTGTAAGTGTGGAGCTTTAACTTTTGTTCCTCTGTGATCTCCTCTTGTATATTATCTGAAATGGTTTACTACGCTCCTCTTGATCTACTCCATAAGTCCTCATTCTGGTTGGTGTACTTGAGGCTTGATTATTTGTTGTTGTGTCTTCAATTCTGGTATACTGAAACAATGGCTCATTTGATGGGGAATTATTTTGCAACTTCTTCTGGCCAATATTGTGTGGACAAGTAGTGGAAGGTGATAGTCCCATCGTAGCTTGGACTTCAATGGTACTAACTTGCTTTGTCTCTATTCCCTTTAAAAGAGAATTCTCTACTATTGTGTTAGTAGTAGCAAATTCTGTGTTCCCTGTGACTGTTTCCACTAGTTGTGCCTCTGATATATCTTCCTTTGTCAGCTCAGTGTAACTACCAGTTTTAAACCTTTTCTCCGTAGCTTTCCATACTTACCTTAATGCTTAGGCAAAGGTTTCCATTGGTAAGACATTGCTACGCTGTCCTCCTATAAGCTTCGTCCCTCTCCTATTCTCTGTTAGTTTATGCCTTCGTAGTTTATCATTCGGATGCAAATTAATGTATGACATTATTTTAAGTTAATGAAAATGATTTATTTATCTTTATGTATTAATTTAATTAATATTTTATGTTTTAATGCTAAAGATAAAATTCTTGAAATTTACAAGATTTAATTTACACTTATGTGTTATTTCTAAATGTTCTTAGTTGTAATTTCATCAAGATTGGATATTGTTGAAACGGTAAAACTAGCACACATTATGTTTTTTTAATGAGAAAAGTAATTTATCTCATAAATTAAAATATAGGGATACTTAAACTAATGTGTGGGTGATTATTAGAGAATAAGTCACTGAACTGACCCGATTATGAGAATTTTGGATGGAATATTACTTATGTGTCTATAGATTATCTCAACGATGGTTGTATAATTGATCCTCAGACTTGAGATTACCAAGATATCTAGTGTGAGAATTACTATGTTTTGATATTACTTATGAATCGTCCTAGAATAATTCAGTCGATAGTAATTAAATACAGTATGAATCATATGTAAATAATTGAGTAAGTCAATATAGGATTCGTCACTCTAAAGTAATTAGAAAGAATATTCTACTATTCTTAATTAGTGATGATTTATGAAATTATCTGGCTAAAGTGAATTGATATTTGACAAGTAGTTTTTAAATTTCAATTATAAATCAATTATTAATTAACAAGAGCGCATATGATTGGACAATAAAAGTAGACACTATATCCATACTCTGTCCAATTAGAATATTGAATGACAAAAGGATTAAATTATACGTTGTAGCCATGCATGGATAGGTTAAGTCAATCACTTTGACATTCATAACATATTGCTAGACGTCAATCATGATTTATAATTATAAATTATTTAATTAGAGAATTAAAGATAAATTTATTCAATTCTAATTGTGAATTAAAATTATAATTTATAATCATTGTCAATTTATTAGGAACCTAATAAGTCACACATCAAAGAGTAATTTGTGAAAGAAAAATCAATTTAATTAAGTTGGTCCTAATTATAAAATTTGAGAAACTTTGGGGTCAAAAATGAAATGATTGATTTTATTAAAATTAAATTAATTATAATTATAATTTGATTTTAATTATAATTAAAGAAATTTAATCTTAATAAAAGACTTATGATTTTTTCTATTTAGAGGGAATAGTTTTTTAGAAGCTAACATTTTTGTCTTCTTCTTCTAAAATTAGTTTGATAATTGTTCTGTGGATGTCATCAAAAGCAGGACATTTGAACAGCTTTTGATTGATTAATCGAAATTTTTTTTAAAGATTTATCAACAGAAAAGTGAATAAGGTATAATTTTTAAATTATTTTATATTTTATTTAAATTTATTCAATTATTCAATTAGTTTTTCGCTGGTTGGATTCCAACATTCTCAACACTTGTATTTCAGTAGGAAGATCCAGCAACACACTTACACAGACACGTGTGTATCCCACCCTCGTATTTTCACCAAAGCACAGAGGTGTTCAACTTACAAAGGCACTCAATCCCTGTATAGTCCAATACTCTAACGGATCATTATGGCAGTTAATTCATAAAGAGAGGCTCTGGAACTTAATGAATTCAAGCTTGAGGTTCGGGTTCCAGTTCTGTAGAAAGATTGGTTGATTCCCCCACGTGCCATGGCCCTTCCTTTAAGATTTTATGAGCTTGAGAGCTTGACGGGAAGTTGATAGCGACAAAGCGGGCAAAAGTGGCTAGTACGCAGCCACTTGACAATGCAGTCCTCGTGATAAACATGACTACACGGCATTCGAATTGCTTGTGTTCCCGCTTCAACGTCTTCCAAGCACACTGAACAGTTAGAGCAACCCTCCTCCATCAGAAAAAGTCTCCCCCCTCCTTCAATGGCTGATTCAGCTGCAGACACTTGTTTCGCTCCCTCCAGCGCCGACTCTCTCAAAGCCCTGGCCATTCCAGCATCATAGTATTCACCGTAATAATTAAATTCTTCAATACGAGCTATTCCTATTTGAATATGAATGCATCTCTTAACATCACTGCCACCGCTGTCAGTACTCGTTGCCTTCCTCAAAGTCTGTGCAATCGCTTCTTCCACCGCCTGATAGGGGGTCTCGGGGATTCCCCATTCTCTCAACTGTTTGACTACCAATTCAGGGAGAGGATCGCCAACGCGATACGCGATGTCTTTGCTACCAACCAACGTGGCCCTCGTCGGCAACCGGATTCGTCTCCCTGACTGCTGTATTATGAAGCTCCAAACTGCATTAGCGAGTGTGAAATGTAATCCAACCCTCGCATGCAGGTCGCTTTGTTGTACCTCAGGATGTAAAAACTGGTGGTTCAGTGCTCTAATCGCGAACTTGTAGTGAAGGTTGTGGGTAGACATTGTTGATGAAACAGAGAGACTTGGCGAGGTGAGTAGGGAATAGCAATTAGAATGATAGGAGTCCCAAGACTGTGCTGCTGTTTATATTTATACCTATGTGGGTGGTTATTCGGAAATCCTCGTACAATGTCAATTCAGGCTTTATGATTTTTCAGGTGGAATCATTTTCCAACCACGAACGGATGTTTGTTCTACATATTAAGAAGTAATATATGTTTAATTATTTGCTTTATCTACATCTTCAGAAGTAATATATGTTTAATTATTTGGTTTATCTACATCTTCAGAAGTAATATATGCTAATGCTATACGAAAATTTCAAATATTAATATCGGATTTTAGGTATCTTAATAAATGGTGTTTTTGAATATAAAAGTCAATGAGAATTCCATCATTACCTCTGTTAACTATATTTTGGATTACCTAATTCATAATTAAACTTATAGTAGGATGATCTCTAATACAAAAGTTTACTCAAATGAGACGATTGAAATTAAAAAAAAAAAAGTGTAAACTTACCACACTCTGTAAAATTACTAAATTCAAATTTACGTAAGAAAATACCCTTTCTCCTTTGATGTATCCAAGTAAGCCTCCCATTTCTCTGTAAACTATCTAAAAGTAAATAGGAAAGGACCAATTTTCAAGTCAAATACTCTTTTTTGGTATCATGAGGGAATTAAACAAACTGGAAATATCATGGAAACCTTAACCAGCCATACGACTTTGCATATCAAATATGAAAAAGAGGAAACGGTTGTTCCTCACGTTAATAAAATTGTTAATATTTCCAACAACTTATTTAGCAGCACCACAAGAAAAGAAACTTACAAGCTAGTGCATGTTAAGAGTAAGGCAAGTTGCATAACAACCAACATTTCATCATCAAAACCACCAACATGGCAATAAACTTGTCCAACACTTGCCCTATACCCTCCTGTTTCTTTCAGGCAAAACTTATTCACCAGCAGTCAAAAACTAATCCCCGTCGGTGTCAGCTGCACTCATAGCCTTCGCCAAGTATTCCTGTGCTTCTTCAAGTGCAGATACGTTGGCATCGGCAGCATACAATATCTTCTTGATTGCATTTGCCACCTGCAAACAATCGGCCAAAGAACTGATATTGTTTTGTTCATATACATCATAACAAATATATTCCTTCGGCTACTTACAGGGATGTCCTCCAATTCAGGAGTCTGACAAAGTATTTCTACATCTCGCAACTTGGCAAAGTAAAAGTCTCTTTCTTTTTCCAAGAGGTCAACAGAGAGCTTGAGATCTGTAACCTGCATTCGTATAACAAACTTTGGCACTTGCAGAATAATGTTCTTTGCCAATTATATCTATAAGACATACACAAGAAAAACCAATACAAATACTGTGTATTCAAAGCGAAATAACTATGGAGACCTTTCAGGAGATGAACATGCATCTATAGCAATACAAATACTGTGAAGAATAGAGGAATCTATTAAATAAGTGAAATGCATTGGCCAGTAGGCAATCCCTCGGATATTGATCTGATTTTCATAACAGTTGAAAATTGAGAAGGTGGCCTGCACAGGCAGTATGATGGATGCATACGGAAACAAACAGATTTGGTTCAGTACCTCCTTGGACAAAGCTTCGATATCCACTGATGAATCTGCCCCACCTACTCCAGTGCATCCTTTCCCTTGTTTTGGACCTATAAGGATCCATTAAATAGAAAGGAGCAAGTTTAAGAGCGAGCAGAAGAAAATTCAAGCATGAACAAGAAAATGCCTACTGACCAGATGATTTATACACGCCAACCGAGTCACTACCAGCAGAGTTATGGATGTTGTTTGCTTGCAATGACTTTGAGGTCTTTAGAGAACCTCTATAACTACGGTCTTTTCCTCCCTTACATCTTCTTTCCACAGGATTATAATTCCTAATTCAAATAATCAATGTGTTTGTGAAAAATGTTAACACAAGGGCAACCATATCAAACAGAAATGTAAAAGTGGAAAATAACAGAAGAGACAGTATAATACTCATTCATGACGCCACCATTTACAGAATCACAGTATCGCTTAAGCCATTGTAAGAACTCCAAGTTGTCCAAAGGCCGACCTTTAACAAGTCTGTTGACTTCAACATGCTGCCACATCACCATGGGCTTTGTTGTGAATGCAGATAAAACATTGAATTGCCAAAAATGTAGAACAGAAAAACAGCTCCCTATAATTTTGGGAACCTTAAAGAGTCTTAGCTAAGGGATACTCAGTTGTTCCAATGAACAGTCATGTCTTGTTTCACCCACAATCACATGACGAATATATTTAACATTGGGAGAAAAAGATGACATTTGATAAATAGTACCAGACTAGGAGGATCATATTTTGATTCCAGGCTGTAGAATATATCCAAAAAAAGAAAATAAAGCCTTGACACTGAATTTGGCAAACAATCACTAGTTCTGGTCTCTGGATGTCAAGTTACAAAGGCTGGCAATAAATTGAAAAGACTAAATGCAAAATGTAAGATAAAGAATGCAAAATGTAAGATAAAGAGGTATTAGATGGGGCAAATCATATTCAAAATGCAGCAAAGGATGGAGATTACACTCTCCTGGGATATATGTCAGAAAGTTCATGTCAATAATCCATCCAGGAGTCCAAGGTTCAAACAAATATGGAGATGCAGGAATACCCTATCATTAAATTCATTAATCATGCACTATGAGACATACTCAAGTTACAATATGAAATACCTTTTCAATTTTCAACTTGTTAAAGACGTCCTGCAGAATCTTATAATTTTGGATCATATCATATTCAGTCTTTGCATCAAAATTAACCTACAATAGATTACACTGAAATGTGAGGAAAGTCATTAAAAATCATATAGCTGAGAGAACAATGAACTTGATTTGAATAGAGAAAAATGTGGCAAAATTTTGCAACCTTATGCATGGGAACAACTCCTGGATAGGTCATATCCATCATCTGGCATTGCACAGCACCTGATGCAGCCTGGTATAGTAATTGAAAAGGCAAACATCAAAGAGAGAATTATACGCTGAAATATGAAAATTCTAAGCATAATTAGATGCTAAGTCAATTCTCAGATACGGAGAACACTCCCATACTTCCAACTATGTTTCTTTATTCTATAAATCTAACATATTTATGACACCACTAAAACAGTTGATGTTCTAAAAATGCTTATGCAAATTCTAATCATATGTATACTAACCATAACGCTAACTTGTGACAAGCATTATGCTTCATAGTATCAGTTTATTAGCACGCTGGTTAAGTTGCATGACGAATTGGTTGCTGTAAGAAAATCTGAGATATTTTCTACAGCTTTTTACTAGAAACGAGGTCACTGAAGAAACACAGTATAGTATCAAAACTAATAAGCCAAAGCATCAAGCAGAATGGCGGCTGAAATTTGCAACAGAAAACCAAGACCATGTATTGCTAAAATTAAATTAAATCTATCCCGTTCACTATGTACCTTAAACCAACCTAAAGTTACCATCAAGCAAACCCATTTCAACCAATAGCTATGTAGATGATACATTTTTTAATATATTATATGTCCAAAGTGTGGATATTGATTTATTTCCCATAATCTGACCGTCAAAGCAGTACCCTGTAACACGTACAGCAAGCTTTTGTTTAGAGAAAGAGAAAAGATCAAAAACGTTTTTAATAAAATAAACCAATTTGGATAGAAAGGTAATCTAAATGAAATTAGAACGACGTAAATAGCTTTAGCAATCCATTTCGTTCGTGGAACAAAACGTAAAAGTAGATAAAAAGCAATTTCAAGAGCTGGGTAACGCCTAAAAACGAAAACCCATTACCAATTAAGTTGAAATTACTTATAAGCCATGAAGGGGATTCATCAAACCAGACAAAAACCAACCTTAAACCGGCCGCTGAGACTCATTGGCCTTAAGAGTCGATTCAACACAATAAGGATTGAAACCAAAACATGGGAAATGAACAAAAGAAAGTTAAAGAACACCTCTTCAATGCGAGAGAGGCTGAGTTGAAGCCTGTTGTTGATCCAAGTTAAAATCTCATTCCTTCCAACAAAGTACGCACTGTCCATCATCCCAATATTTGACGCCATCTCCTATTTCCTTCGCTCTCTTCACAGTCACACCCCCAAAAAGCAACAGAAAAAAAAAAACGAAACCCAGAATGGCCAGACCAAAAAACACCCAAAAGGAACACGATTGAGAAAGAGAAGACAATAAGATGAGAATGTAGGTAATTTTGAAGATTAAACCGCGAAAAGAGGAGCGCGGTTTATAGATATTTAAAAAGAGAGAAAAGGGTATGAAATTAGAGGAGAGTGTGAAACTGAAAGTAAAGAAATTAATGGCGACAGAAAGCGAGAGAAAACGAGAGAGAAACCGAAAGAAATGAGAAGGGGACAAATGGAGCGAACCAAGTGATGAAATATAAAGGAAAGGGTGGGATGGGTTCGCTGGAGTTTGGCAAAGGATCTTTTGATTTTCAAATTTACTTCTAACGTAAAGTTTATATCAACAATTGGCATTAACATAAATAAATAACAAGAGATCTCACGGGATTGCAGAAAGAGACCAGTTTTGAGCAACATAAATGACATAATTAGTATGAGCTTAAATGGGGGTTATTCGCAGTGGAATGATGCTATGCTGCCATTTGTTTTCAAGGTTGTAAAAGAAAAGGACAAGGCAAGGGGACCAGAAATGGCAAGTGGGGTTTAACTTTCTCGAATGAGAATCACATTTTGGAATTTGCATAAATGTATGGGGAGCCTGCTTCTCCAAATGCTGCATTTGGCGCTTTTGTTTAGTCGGCAGCAGCAATGGGAATCATGAATCCATCTCAAGTTATCTATTCTGAATTTCTTTATTTTGATTTATTGCATTTGTATATATAAACTGTAAATAAGTTTGTATAATAAACTATGCATTTAATATGATTTGTCTCGTTCTTATGAACAAGAAATTTTATTCTAACATTAAATTACGTAAAATAAAAAAAAAAAGAATCAAATTCACTAAAGAATAAGTGTATAGTAAAAGGTTTAAAGCCTTCTAAGACATGCATATATGTTCGAGTTGTATGGTTTTCTGTTAAACTTGAGCACAAGACAGGTCCTACTGAGCCATCCCCTTTTGTCAAATAAATTGCAGCAGCTACATATTATATACTGTACGTACATAGTTTCTTAGAATCTGCTATTTGAGATAACATTGGAACTACCAATACAAGGGCAATGAGGTAGAAGGTATTATCACTTTTAGGTCTGTCTTTCGCAATAGGAAGTGACGTACTTTCTTAAATATCAATTTCAGGCTACATCAAGCTCCCACGGTTGCTTTTAGAGATGAATATGCTTGTAGTAATCTTTTAATCCACCAAACAGATTTACGTGTTCGAAAACATTGAAATGAAGACGATGTGAACATTGATTGGATTAAGATACTAAAGTTAGTTATGCCCTCATTTCAGGATGAATTATCCATAAAATAATGTTTATACTAAATTTTCATTATGATATTCAAATTAGTAATAATAATTTTTATGGATATATAAGAAGCTGGAGAAATGCCAGGAGGCAAAAGTTATAGGCTGTAGATTGCAACCTTGCACCATTTAATGTTGTGGTTGTCATGTCTTCTATTGAGGAGGACAGACGAGGCATGTCCTCCAAAAAAACAAATTACCGTCCTTGGACATTGTGTATCGTGACGTACTTGGCAGTAAATAAAATTGCCAGGAAAGGAAATGCATACCTAACCTAAACCCCACAAACGATAAGAGATTTATGATATTGACTATGACTACTTGCTTCCAGTGTGACTACCTTCAATTTAAGAAACTGGTGAATCGAATCCTCTTTTTAAGATTTAAGCCCTCGAACTTCGTAGCATGGATGTAACCAATGCCATTCCAAGCCAAGGATGATTGCTCTTGTAAAGTCTGCTATCAATTATTGGGGTTAAGAGTGGATGGGAGAGTAATATGCTCCTATTGTTTATTCTCTCCAACTCTTTACACACAAGTTGAGACCAAGGTCCAAAAATGGTACGATAATCTCTAGCATTGCATTGGTTCACCATATCTAATACCGAACAACATTGTAAAAATTGAAAATTATAGGACTAAAGTCAACTAATGTCTGTCTCTAACCTAACCCTAATGTAGCCACCCCTCCTCTCTTCAACTCACTCTCAGGACAACCTTCCTTCCATCTCCGTTGTCGTGTTTGCTATTGCTTCGACCATCGCTAGCTCACCGAGATTTTCCCTCCCTCCATCGTTAGCTCCCTAAGATCTCCCGTTGTCTCCAGCTCCAGCTTATAAGCCTCCAACTTTGTCATCGTCGACAGCTCTAGCCATGTTGTCACACAGTCCAACATGCCACCACTAGCTCCGTCGCCAGCTCCCAGATTCGTCGCTAGCTCCATCACCTGAGTTGTTTCCGTACAAAATTATTAAGTATGTAATACTAAGGAGGAACGGAATAGACAAATACAAAATTTCATCACATCGTTCAAATCACGCCTCTTGTTGGGAATTTAGACCTTCCAAGCCCACACCCAAGGATATTTGATAGACAAAAATATCAGAAAATAATAACACAAGAGAATTTACGTGGAAACTTTTAAACCGAAGAAAAACCACGGGCACCGAGAAGAAATCGACTATGTAAAAAATTCTTACAATCACACAATTTTTCCTCTCATCCAATCTCCTAATACACCAACACATCCACAAAGAAATATACAAGATAAGCTCTCCAACTCTCACCTCAAAAGAGGAATTTAACTAAAGTCAAATTTGTCATACAAGTCTTTGACTTTGTTTGGTGTATTAACTAAGGAGGTAGCAACCTCCTTATATAGGTAAGAATCTTGTCCCAATTGTTGTCTCCAACCAATATGGGACAACAAAGGAGCCAAACTTAACAATCTCCACCTTGGCGACTTTGGTTGATCCCACAACCACGCTCTACCTCAATAAAGATCTCCTAAAAATAACATAACTCTCAATATAGATAATTATCATGCTTCATAGCATCATGCTCCACCATAAAAGCATACCTACTCATAATAAACCAATTCTAAGCCTTTTACTTCGACACATGTCGAAAATAATCTTGCTGAAAAATTATGGTACAACTCCCGTGTTTGGCTTTCCTGGAAGTTCATCAGCCATCAACATAAATTCCACCACACTCCTTGCATTAATGTCAAACCAATGCTCGTGAGCAAACTTGTGGACCCACTAACAGTAACACATCATCTATCATGGTAACTTTGGGATTAGCAGCATGCCATGAGGATGTACATGCTCCCTTTTAGAGAGCAAGATCATCATCCATGGAGACAATGTTAGCGACATTGTCAGTCTCTCCATTAACTGACCCAGAGCC
>JAOSBK010000007.1:23615845-23638957 GCA_027568895.1 Erythroxylum shatona
GGTTTAAGAATCAAGTCATTTGAGTGTCTAGAGAAGAAGTTATGGCCAAAAGAATCCAATCTGGTTTTATCCTCAATTAAATTGAACCTATCGTGGGACAATTAGTATAACTTTCTATAGAGATATCAGATTTAGGTGTTCTTTAGATGATTTGAAAGAGGACTTCAAAAGTTAGAACTTTCATGAAGACTTTGAAGACAAATTCCTTCTTTTGTAGGATCAAAAATAAAACAGAAGATATAAGATGAATAGTAACTAAGAAGAAGTTCATGAACAATTACTAAGAAGAAGTTCATAACTAAGAAGAAATTCATGAACAGTCACTAACAAGAAGTTCATGACTAAGAAGAAGTTCATGAACAATCACTAAGAAGAAGTTCATGAATAGTCACTAAGAAGAAGTTCATGAACAGTCACAAAGAAGAAACGGAAGGTCAACTTAAGAAGAAGCAAAAGTCAACCTAAGAAGAAGCAGAAGGTTAACATAAGAAGAAGCAGACTACACTCCTGAGCATCTCCACTGATGTGGGTCATAACTTTTGACTTCGATATCTAAAGATTTTATACTATATACTGTTGGAAAGATAACAAAAAGATCTACAATATTAAGAAGGCAACTTTGCCAAAATCTATCTAGATCAATCCCAAATTTTCCTTAAAGTCCGAAGACGAATTTTACATTTATCTACCAATGTACTACACTCAATTCTCACTTCATGACAAATTTTGAGACTCTTAGAGACAAAATGGAAATTCAATATCTTCATAAGAAATGTAGCCATGTGTTTCTAGTTTAATCCAAATAAAGAATCTTCTTATTTGGATAACTAGAGAAAAAGTTATGATTAACATAACGAAGCACACTCAGTGAACATTTTCCAGATCAACCACCACTTTTGTTTCCTAATCTTTCCTTATTACAACTCATACCAAGATCACTCTTTTAACTCCCTCTACTTCTCATTTTCAATAAAAATCACATTTGAAACAATCATACCCAGAAGTTGTCAATGAATGCATGTACACTTAGTTTTGTATGTGTGAAGATTCAATATTTATGTGCATATATGCTAACATTATGCATGAGCAAGAAAAATGCATTTCCTTAATCTCTCTTTGAGCTCACATGTACTAAAATTTTGGGTCCTAACCCTTAGTATGGGAACGGTATGTTACAGAGATTTTATCTTGAACCTCCATCTTTTTGTTGTTCATCAGGACAGATTTCCATTGTTGTTCCTCAAATGCCATATGCTTTGAAACAATTATTTATTGGCAATGATGAAGAACCATAACACTTCAGGAAGAACGATCGTACATATAATAACAATGTAGCTTTTACTTCCTATAAAGCTAGGTATAATCGAGAACTAAAAAAAACAAGAACGAGGTTTATACATTTCGTGTTCAAGGTCAAGTTTATCATTTTCTTAACAGTTTAGTTTCAACAACTAATAAGGTGTCTGAAATCCAGCTCTACTTCTTTGATGCTGATGAGGAAATAAAAAGAAGGACTAACAGTTATGATAAACTTTGTGAGAATACATTAAAATTGATTATGACAATTCTACAAGATAATCCTTGTTCCAAGTTCTTTTAAAGTCGTAGGGACATTCCATCACTTGAGAATCATACAATAGTTCTGAGGTGTTATCCTAGCCTTGATCAATGTGTTTATAATCTTTCTATTGCATCACAAGTAGCTGTTATATGGACTGAGATTGACGATGAAAAAATTGATAAATTTCTTGACATCCAAGCCCATACTCACTTGGATACAAGTTATAGAATTCAATCTTATTATGCATGTTATGGCCCCCTTTAATATCCTCCTTTATTTCCTCATAGTGAATCTGGATGGCATCGTGGAATTAAACTGTTGATTTCAAAGAGAAATAGGAGCAATGTTTTGGATGAAGGAATTGATATTCATTTCAACTCCTTTGCTGATCCATCTGAATTGTTCACTATGGAAAACGCAGGCAAGTTTGTCTTTTCGTTTAGTCATTTTTAAAATATTATTTAATTTCACCATTTTTATTTATCAATTTCATTTTCTTTACTACTAGTTGCTGATGAAGAATACTGTGAAGATGGTTTTGTTTCTACTAGAGAATATTATTGTTATCGACTCCAAATGAGAGAAAATGATGAATCTATGTTGCTACATAGCTTAAGACTGCTTAAACAATTTTTTGTGGGCACTTATATAAAAAATTGAAACATCCTGACTTGATTTCCATAGAAAAAGACAAAATGAGATACAGACAGAAATACTGCAAGGTGTTTTGGATAGTATTACTGTTGGTCAAACAAAGGGTTTTAGAATTGGTCATCGAGTTGTGCTCCCAGTTTCATTTATCGATGGTCTAAAGCATATGAAACAACGTTATTTTGATGCAATGGCTCTAGTACAAAAGTATGGTAAACCAAATATTTTCCTCACCATAACTTATAACCCTATATGGAAATAGATATAAGATAATCTTAAATTTCATGAAAAGCCACAAGATAAGCAAGAGTTATTGGCTAGATTATTCATAGAAAAATTTGAAATTCTTAAAAATGAGTTGATCAAAAAACAAATCTTTGGTGATGTGGCCACATTTGTTTATGTTATTGAATTTCAAAAGCGTGGATTCTCTTATGCTCATTTATTACTGATACTTAAGCCGCGTTCTAAATTGCTAAATCTAGATTCTTACAATCATATCGTATATGATAAAATACCAAATCCTAATCAAAATTCACAATTATATTCTCTTTTCATTAAGCATATGATTCATGGTCCTTGTGGTTTTATGAATAAATATTGCCCTTGCATGAGAAATGATGCGTGCAAAAACCATTATCCCAAGAATTTTGCTCCTTTTATTGTTCATGGTGAAAATAGTTATCCATAATATAGAAGAAAAGATGATGGCAGGCAAGCCAAAATTTGCAGACATGAGATTGATAATAGGTAAGTAGTTCCTCACAATCGGTACCTCTTGATGCTAATTGATTGTCACATGAATGTTGAAATATGTTCAACTGTCAAGCTTGTTAAGTACCTATACAAATATATTTTTAAGGGCCATGATCTTGTCAATTTTAGTATTGTCAATCAAGAGATCACAATTGATATTGATGAAATCAGTAATTTTTAAAAAGGTTGTTGGATTTCACCTCTTGAAGCTTATTGAAGTATCTATGAATTTCTTCTAGTAGAGATTAATCAGTCAGTTTATATACTCCAGGTTCATCATCCAGATCAACAGTTTATTTCCGTTGACAGAAATGTAGATATGTTTTTATTTGTTGAGAAAAATTGACTTCTTGAAAAACAATGTTGACTAAATTTTTCCAGATGAATTTTAAAAAGAAAAAGACAGAAGAGATGAAATATTTGTATAAAGATTTTCCAGAACATTTTGTTTGGAATAAAAAAACAAAAACATGGTCAGAAAGAAGCCAAAAAAAGTAATAAGAAGAAAGGTATTATTTGAGGTTATTACTCACACATGTTAAAGGACCAACATCATTTGATGACTTGTTAACTGTTGATGGTGAGAAAAGGAGCTGTTTTAGGGAGGCTACACTGTAGTTAGGATTGCTAGCATCTGACTTTTATATACAGCAAACTCTTGATGAAGCTATTATGTAATTTCAAATGCCAGTGTCACTTAGACTTTTATTTGCTACACTCCTGTTCCATTCTTCACCAACAAACCCTAAACAGCTCTGGGAAACATTCAAAGACGGCCTTTGTTCTGACTACCAATATGCTTCTTCCTACAGTGCCTGTACATATGATGACATTACGAAAATGACCCTTCAAGATATTAATAAATCTCTGGAGCAACCCTAAACAGCTCTGGGAAACATTCAAAGACGACCTTTGTTCTGACTACCAATATGCTTCTTCCTATAGTGCCTGTACATATGATGACATTACGAACATGACCATTCAAGATATTAATAAAATCTCTGGAGCAAATGGGGAAAAGCTTAACTGATTACCATTTTGCTGATCATCAATTTCATGTTGATTATCATCAACATCAAAGTAAATAAATACAAAGTGAGAAAATATACAGATTGATCCAGAAGACCTATTATTACAGTCAAGGTTGAGTAACAAGCAAAACTACATATTTCATTTTATTTTGGATTCAGTTTTAGCTTCGAGTGGTGGAATTTTTCTATTGATGGTCCTGTTGGAATTGGGAAGACTTTCTTAGATCCAGCTCTCCTTGCAAATTTACGGTCATAGGGACATATTTCAATTGCTATTGCTACATCAGGTGTTGTAGCATCAGTTCTTCCTAGCGGTAGGACAACTCGCTCAAGATTTAAAATCCCACTTGATTTTTCAAAAAAAAAGTTTATCAATTAAGTAAGGAAAGTAGTATTACAAAATTGACATTTGAAACTAGTCTTATCTTATAGGACGAGGCTTCCATGGTAAAACGAGAAGCCATTGAAGCATTTCATGATTTACTTCAAGATATCATAGACTCTAATCAACCTTTTTGAGGAAAAATTGTTATATTTGGTGGTGATTTTCGTCAAACCTTGTTGGTCATTGACAAGCTACAAAATAACAACTAATTGATTCGAGTCTTGTAAATTCACATCTCTAGCGACAGATGCGTAAATTCTCTTTGACAATAAATATGAGAGCTATATCAAATTCAGCTTTTTGTGAATTTTTATTATATGTAGGAGAAGGCATCGAGCTAGTCGATGAGCAAGATCAAATATCCTTGCCAAAATAACTGGTTACTCCTTATTATAACAAGGATGAGCCTCTTAATAGGTTAACAAATTTTTCCTTTTATATTTTACTTTTTTTAACAATTACAATTACATCTGTCTAATACACTGTTGCCTTCACCAGGTTACTTGAAAACGTCTTCCCTGAACTAAGCTTGTATTCATCCAATCCACATTAGATGATAAATAGATGTGTACTGTGTCCAACAAACAGTGGTGTTGATAAAATTAATGATATGATGATTAACAAATTGTCAGGAAATATGCATTCATACATGAGTTTTGACAAAATGGTTGATCGAAGACATCAAGTAGATTATGAAGATTTTCTCAATTCTTTAAATCCTAAAGGCCTACCTCCGCACAAACTATTACTCAAAGAAGGCTCCCCAATTATGCTCCTAAGCAATTTGAATCCAACTGAGGGACTATGCAATGGGACAAGGTTGATAAGCAGACAATTAAAAGACCATACAATTTTTGTAAAAATTGTTTTTAGACCTCACTAAGGAAAATTGGTTTTTATACCTAAAATTTGCAATCTTCAGAAAATGAAAAAAATGGAATACCTTTTGGTAGAACACAATTCCTTGTTTGTTTATGTTTTGCAATTACCATAAGCAAATCCCAAGGTCAAACATTTGATTATGTAGGAATTTATCTCCGACAGCCTGTATTCTCACATGGACAGCTATATTTGGCTTTACCAAGAGCTCAAACTCCTGAATCAGTTAAAATTTTGATTATTCCAGGAACTTTTGAATCTTCAAAGTTTGATCAAAAAACAAAAAATATTGTGTTCTATGAAATATTTCAATTAGTCAAATTATAAAGTATAAACTTGTCAGAAGGTTTATTAATTGTTTTGTTTAAATTGACATAATTTCATTTCATATAAAAAATTCATTTTCCCTGATTAATTTATTAAAAATTTTAGGAAAATGTTTATTGATTAGGGATATTTTTACCTGGTGCTCAATAGTTGTCATGTGAAATTATTGTCTAAGAAAAACAACATAATGTCGCATCACCTGGCACACCATCAAAGAGACAAAAGTTTATCTTTTTTTATTATGAGGTATAACAATTACACTTTCTTCATTCAAAATGTTTATTTTTTGACTTTATTATTAACAATTTCTTTATTATTAATAGGAATCACAAGTTGAAGGTATTATATTTAACAATGATATCTAACAAATGAGCCATATTTTGCAACTACGTAAAATATATATTATTTGTAATGTCATTGTGAAGCCAATTCTGCCTTAGTATCAAACTGAAGACTTAAAAATACAATGGATAATTAGAAGTTGCACTGTCATTGAACCTGTACTAGATGATCACAGTATCATCCCCATGAAATTTAACTATACACCTTTCACCAATCTTATCAACTATATAAACGACAAGAAAAAGTCAGTTGGTTAGAGCCTTTATCTATGTCTTTATACAATGTTGACTATTTTTTATTATTTTTGATGATATTTATATTTTAACATGTGATAGACATTTTGGCTCTGGTTGTTGAAGTCTTGGATTAGAAAGAAATCAACAAAGATGGCAAACATTCAATTATGCAAAAATTTGTTCTTGCCAATAAAAAATAATTTAGATTCTATGTTATTTTTTATAGTTGGCAAAACCTAAGATAAGTTTTCTTTCTTTTTTTGACATTTCTTTTTTCATCAAGCAACAAACAGTTATACTATCAATATGGAATTCTTTTGTTACTAATGATGGCCAACAAATTACCAAATCCTTACATTTTTATCTGATAATTGTGTGTCGCAGACTAAAAGTTAACTTCTATAACAATATTTTTGTTCTTTCTTCATCACGCTATTACATTTTATTAGTTATCCTTCTAATTTATTTTTACCTTACAATTGAAAATTTTTAGGTGTTGCATTGGCCACCTGGTTTGACTCGGCAATTATTGTTGATCCACCAATACAAAAAGTTGGGAATCTTAAAAATTGATACTGCCATATTTTTTTTATCTTTACTCTAACAACCAATAAAATTATATAGAAATTTTATAATATTTTAATGCTTTTATATTTATAATTATTATCTTTTAGGGCACAACGAAATAATAAGGACCTTAAAAACCTTATTAACCAACAAGCTTATCTGAGATAAAATCTTGAAATATCTTTTGGATCACATAAGAAAAGTACCAAAATCATCTTCTTGAATTCTACCAGTAAGGTAAATACATTTTATATTCTCATACACATTGCCTATTTGATATTAATTTTTTAAATAAAAATCTTATTATATATTTGCAAACAACATGGATTAAAGCTAATATTTCCTTCCAACACAGCTTGCAAATGTATTGGTATATAGCATGTAAAAACTGCTTTCGTTCTACAGTTGCTACTTATGGAGTTCCATTCACTTGTAATTCTTGCAAAGAGAAACTTCCGACTAAACCCAAGTTTTCCTTTTTCTCTTTTCTTTTTTCAATTTACTGCTTTTTCATCTCATGCACTGTATACGTGCGGAATTTTTTTACAATGTTTGTACTTGGATGTCACGGGTGTGACATGTTAAATCACACCTGCGAGTTCACACCCGTGACACCTTCTTCACGGCCATGACTTGTAACTCACTCTTGGGACACCTTCTTCATGGGTGTGACATGTCACCCCCGTGACATCTTCTTCACGGGTGTGACTTAACCGGTCACACCCGTTTGACATATGATTTTAATCTCCTTTTTTCTTATATAACAAGTTTTCAATATATCTAATTAATATATATATATTCTCATTAATTTTTTGTTGCAAATATAGGTGTAGCTATGACATGGATTTGACCGACAAAACAAGAACTATCATAGCTTATATTTTTTGTGAACTTGGTGAAAAAATATTGAAGTTTACTGCAATTGAAGCTATACAATCTTACCACCAAGTTATATTGTTTTGACTTACTACAGATGCGATTTAATATAACAAGAATTATGATATCTTTATTATATGGTTGACAATTAACATTTTGCCTTCCCATAATAAGAGTATGGAACTTCCTCTAGAAAAGGTCCATGCAGAATTGAATAGCAAGACATTTCTTCTTCATATCAAACCTACACGTTCACTTACTAGATGGAAGACAACTGCTCACTGTTATGTATTACCGTGAAATTAATGATGATGAATTACAAAAGTCTTCAGCTTCACTTGGAAAAGATGATGAAATTTTAACTGATGATCAAAATAACACTGCTGACATTACACCTGCACCTATTTCAGGTATTCATCATTATTTATTCATTGAATTTGGTATTTGTGATTATTTATTCATTCAATTTTTGTGTTTTTATCTTTATCAAACTATGTAAACTTCTTTTTTATGCTAATTATATTATCATCTGTTATTTATCTATCTAGCATTTTTATATAAAAAAAATAATGTTACCTTATATATTCTGTAGCTAATATACTTTGGTTTTTTTATATTTTAAAAAGATATTGTTGATTCTTCTTCAACAGTTAGACAATGCCTTCATAAAAGATTCAATGATAGTGAACCCACACCATAGTCAAATGTAGATGTTAATGACAATTAAAAAAACACAAACTATCATAGGCTCGTTTTCTTATAGCAAAATAATCATGTAACTTGTGTACCTTTTCTGCTTTAATTTCTTGTTTTCTTAAACTT
This sequence comes from Erythroxylum shatona, assembly GCA_027568895.1. Taxonomy (NCBI): domain Eukaryota; kingdom Viridiplantae; phylum Streptophyta; class Magnoliopsida; order Malpighiales; family Erythroxylaceae; genus Erythroxylum; species Erythroxylum shatona. The sequence continues at coordinate 23,624,279 of JAOSBK010000007.1, forward strand.
CAAAATTTTGGATAACCGCATTAAGTTTTTTTGTTGTTAAATCATAATTGTCAATAATATTTTATTATTTGGGTCATAACCATGAATTACTTGTGGCATCTCACAATTGTCTTTATTAAACTCATGCAAATTCAAAAACTAATTATTCAAAATTCATTGACATCTCAACATATCAAAAGAAACCGTTTTCTTTACTTTATGTTTGTTTGCTCTTTTTTAACATGCCTTGTTTTGTCTTGCATTTTCATTTTTTTACAGATGTTTGTAAAGTAGATTCTCGTAAATATAGCATCATATGAAATTATGAACATGCATTTTAAACCTGATAAAGTTATTCTGATTTTACCAATAATCTTAATATTACATGCAATTTAATTATTTCTAGATAAATAAAACTTTATTAAATATATACAACAAACTTAATTTTTTTAAAACTTTAATTTAAAAAAACACTGTAGATATCATCAATTAGTTTTAGAGATATGCTATTTTATATTCACGAATGGTAACTTCATCAAATACACACTCTTCACACAACAGAAGAGAAGAAGACCAAATAACATATTTAACTGTACACAACAGAAAAGAAGAAAACCAAAGAGCATATTTAGCTAAAATAAATACGTGGATCATATAACTGATTAAAAAGGTAAATATTTGGAAATTGTTAACAAAAACATTTATTTATTTGTGACACACCAACGATCTCTATATATATAACACACCAACGAAAGGCTATCAATTAAACATAAACATTGGACTAAAACTTTAACCACAAAAACATGAAATATTACATAAACATCAAAACCTACAATCATATAATAAAGTAAAACTATTCAAGAAACAAAAATTTCCACTCACAAATTAAACATTAATTTAAACTCGCCTATGGATACACAAAACACTTATATTAGGTATTGTTTTTTTTTGTCTTAACATTGGCACACCATACCTATCCGTCTCTTTGCTTTTCTTCTTATTCTTGCTAGCATTCTATTTATCAACAGTTCCATTTACACCATCCGACTTCTCAACGGTCTGCTCACCCTCAAATCTTCTCTTCTCTTTCTTCTTCTTTTTTCTCTAATTTTGCATCCTCATAACCATCTTGTTTGTCAACACTTCCATTTACATAATCCAACTTGCAATAATTATATAAATAATTAATAATTAAAAATATTCAATAATTAACAATAATGTGAACTTAAGAAAATAAAAAAAACAGCATCACATGAACTGTCACAATAATACCTTAATAATTAAACTAAAACTATAACAGCCTAGATCACCCGCTCATAAATATTGTCGGCTTTGGGCCTTGGTACAATCAAGTCATCACGATTTTGGTTTTTCCGAACTTCCTAGGAGTTCACCCATCCTGGTACTACTCTTGCCCTAGCACAATACTTTGGAGTTTTGATGAGATTCGATGCATTAAAGCATGGAAAACGCGTCTGTAAGGGAGAGGTATCTGTACCATTATAAGACGTATTTCATTCCCCTCTTCAACCGATGTAGGATCTCACACTCTCCACCCCCTTAGGGCCTATCCTAGCTAGCACAACAGTTTAGGTAGCAGCTCTGATACCACTTGTAACAGCCCAGATCACCCGCTTATAGATATTGCCTGCTTTAGGCATTGGCCCAACCAACTCCTCACGGTTTTGCTTTTCCTAAGAACTTCCCAGGAGGTCACCCATCCTAGTACTACTCTTGCCTTAACACATTTAACTTCGGAGTTTTGATGGGATCCAATGCGTTAGGGCGTGAAAAACGCGTTTATAAGGGAGAGGTATCTATACCCTTATACTCATCCTTAACACATTTAACTTCGTTTCCCCTCTCCAGCCGATGTGGGATCTCACAAAAATTATACTCATCCAAAACTAAAACCACTAAACCATAAAAACACAAACACCAAAAAAAAATAACAACAAATTATTTCTCATTTAATAATTAAAGATGTTAAAGATCAATTCAACGAACACAACCTAAGATTTTAAAACTTATAATATTTCGTGAACAAACTATTCTTCACATGCATAACCATAATTAACAAGTACGTCAACTAAAAAACTATTAACAAGTGTGATAGACACTAACTCCATTTTCCCTTCTTTCAAGCACTCAAAGGTAAAAAAATATTCACTCATTGTTCATTTCATGTTAAACATCAACCATAAGCTTGCTAGCTAATCCAATCTTCACTACTAAATATCTAACACTAACATTAATCTGAAGGTCTTTATTTTGGTTGTAATGAGGCCAAGGTAAATGTAGGGAAAATATAAGATTAGATTTTAAACCATAGGACTAATTGAGCATTTAAAGTGATACAAACCAATAAAATATAAAACATTGAATTTTTTCTTTTCAATTTAAAACATAACCTTACCAATCTCCTTTACTTTTTCGTTCTCCCCTTTCCCTTCATTTTCTTTTTTCTCCCTCTTTTTTTTTCTTTTTTTTGCATGCCATTTTCTCCTTTTCTTTCTTTTTTGTTTCTTTTTACCCTTTTTATGTTTCTTTTTTCAGTTGATATGATTTGCTTTTTCCCAATATAAAACAATATATATACCTTTTAAATGATAAACTTGCCCGTATGGCGGGTGTAATCAAAACAAATAAACAATAAAGGCCAAAGCATATGTTTTGGGTTTTAACCAAAAAAGGATTTCATGTAAGCTCAAAGGGGCTCACTAAGGATAATATCATGGTGGCCTTTTAAACTCTCAAGTTAATTCCTAAATGCCTTTGTCACTTTAATGTTTGCATAAGATTATGTAACTTCAACTAGTATTCGCAAGCAAGTTCTAAATTTTCTTAGCCATGAAAGAATACTCTAAACAATGAATACTTTTAATTGGTCTCAAACTCTTATTAAAGAAAAGCCCCATTCATCTTTCAAAACAAACTAATATCCTTTCAATTAAAATCCAAGTCAATCAATTTATGCATGCAAATATATTTATTCACTCATAATATTCATTTATAATCCTGGTTAAGTTCAGTCAATAATCAAGCATCTTTAACTATTGAACAAAAAAATAAACAAAAAATGTACAACAATCATAATCGACATCATAGGAAATCAAATAAAAGATCTAAGATGCAAACAACATTAATTAAGAAAAACAATAAAACTAAAAATAATTTAATGACAAACAATCAAAATAATAAAAGAAAAAGATAGAAATACAATACTAAGAAGAGGTAGACGCTTTCTTGAGCAAGGATTTAAATTCGCTAGCAAATCCCTGATCTCTACAATATTAGCCTCAATCTTGTCCAATCTCTCATTCGTTCGCCATTCAAATACAATAAATTGATTGGTTAATGATTGATATTCAACAGAATTAGGTACAATGTTAACCTGCGTACCTTCATGTGGTAAAATGTCATCCTCTTGTGTACCTTCACCTGCTTCGTCATGACTACGCTTACTACTTGAAACTTCTACTGTCTCATCATTACTAACAACATAACGATCACCTTGCCACCTAGCAATCTTCATGGACACTAAGGACTGCAAGTCTAAACTAGAATTCCCTGAGACTTACTGCATACTTGCTGTCTCAGTCAGTAAACCAAAATACTCTGTAATTTGGGTGACAAATATCCCAACAACTATTTTTTTTTTAATCTGTAACTTTGGCCACATCCATCATATGCATACATAACCACATACCAACATTAAAGAGTTTAACATGCACCATACACCACAACACAAACAATTCAACTTTAGAAAATGCAACTTGGCTATCTCCTCTACCAAATATCGTAGAAGTTAAAAACCTATGAACATAACAAAAGCTAGGGTCCACTAAAGCAGATGATTTAGACCTACTCGGAGAAAAAAGGTTTGTTAAGTTTGTAATTTCTTTCGAAAATTCTTTAGGACTAAATTCATCATGATAGCCTTATAAATCACTATATGGAAATCTAAATATACTAATCAAGTAATTTAACATAAGAGCATATGGTTTATTCATTAATCTAAATATCAAATTAATCACAATGCCATCTTTGTTAAAGATCAAATGTAAAGTTGTCAAAAATTATAACGTTAATTCAACATATGAATTTTTTTTTCTAAATTTTGCAAATTTGTCTCATCCTATGTTATGCAACAATTCATTAACTCGGTCTGCAATTCATAATTTAGTTATAGCTCGATGATCAATAAATGTATTTGACATAATCGGACGATCTTTTATAGTCGCATACCTTAATTGGCTCTTAGGAGTGTTAAATTGAAGGCAAGGATTACCCAAAATAGGGACATCGTCCACTTCAGAAGATGAAGATGCTCCTAATCTCACACAAGGAATAATCTAAGTAACAATCAAGAATCAAAATATTTTCACAAATCTCAAACCAAACGGAATAATTTATTACTTGATTGGATTTATAGCAGTTAAATATAATAGGCAAACATGAAATGCTACAATAATATGAGATCGGCATGGTCATAGGATGAACAAACATTTGGCTTAAATATAAATCCTTTAATAAATAATAATAAAGTAAAGGATTAAAATGAAAAAGACTTAATAATGTTTTATGTTATCAATTGTATACTATATCAAAATGTTTTATATAATATCAAACTTGAATTATTTAATAATGAATCAACAATTCATTGAAAACTAAAGTTTACTATATTCTAAAATCAAAGTTTTCAAAACTATTATACCTGCATTTTTATTCATTCTCATTCTATAATTCTCATTTCTATCTCATTAATAACTCATTTACATGTTCACCCCTTTTCCAATCCTTTTATTTTTTTTCACAAGCCAAACAAAGGTTCAAATTTTATACAATTTTTATCATTCTTATTTTTATTTCTTTCCATCTATTTAGTAAAATCTATTAACAAAATTAACAGCACATCTATTATAATTTCATTAACGCCGAACAATTAAACACAATCCTTACAATTTAACAATTATTTAATAAAAAACAAAGCGATAGCAAATAGCCAAATTAAAACAAATTCTTAACCGAGTATAAAAACCAAGAAAAAACAACCAAATCACAGGATAAACTTAAAAAATCTATTGTATCTTATATCAAATAAAAGTCATAAAAAGTGAAATATTTAACAGCATAAAAAGAATGTATATGAAAAACGAAGCATCGACCTAGATCAAAATAAGATATTAACTAAATAAATCTTACTAAATGTAAAGATTAAACCTGCATCAAATTACAAAATTCTATTATATTTAACTTAAACTTTGTTACGTTAAAATCATTAAAAAAATAGAAGCAAATACCAAAATATGTTTAACGATATAAAAGATTACCTATAATTGTAAGCAGCTTAAAACAAAGGTGGCGACACAAGGCAAAAGACGGCGATAGTGACAGATGACAATACCGAAGAGGCAAAGAGGACAACAACGACCCAACTCAAGATCTGAAGTCCCACCTTTAGATATGAAGAAATAAGAGATTTAGACATTTGGGTTTTTCACCGGAGAACAAATCTAAGTTAAAGAAGAAGATGACAGAATGGTTGTGACTTCTAGGCTAGAATGGCCATGATTTCATAATTAGGTTAACTTTCTAAACTTACTCACGGGTGTGACTTTATAAGTCAATGACTTTTTTTTCCTTATTTTAATTAACTAAAGCATTTAATTCATTAAATAAAAAAATTTTAACTGACTTTTTTCAGTCACAAGATGATATACATTCTTAAATTTTTAGTTAGATATTATAATACTTGTATTTGCTTTCTATATTTTATCCATTTATAACAAATACATCACAATATAGATTTCCTAAATTATTTTATTTTTCATTCCAAATTTTTACTAACAAATTTTACATATTTATTTTTAATCTTCTAACTTACACATTTTTCATAATTCTATGACATTGTTAATTCCTTTCTTATATATTTCAAAATTTAAATATTTATAATTTTGTCACAAATTTATAAATTACACAATATTTATTTATACATGTTACATCCAATTTTTCGTTATCTTAATTAAAATATTTAATTGATAAAAAAATTTAACATATTTGTTTCAGTTACGGGCGTGACTTAATAAGTCACACCCGTGGCTGATGATATTACATTTCCTAAATTTGTTATTCTTTCATTTAATTTTACTAATTCATTTTTAATATTCTAACTTACATATTTTTAATAATTCTATCACATTAACAAATTTTAAACTTGTTAATTCCTTTCTTATTATACATTTCAAAATTTAAATATTTATAATTTTATCATAAAATAGTTTTTTTCCTTATTTTAATTAACTAAATTATTCAATTGATTACAAAATTAATAAGTGAATGATGATATAATTTTTTACTTTTTAATTAGATAACATTTGTACTTACTTTGTATATTTTATCCATTTATAACAACTACATTACACTGTACATTTCCTAACTTTTTTATTTCTTCACTTCAAAATTTTACTAACTAATTTTACTAATTCATTTTTAACATTCTAAATTATATATTTTTAATAATTATATCATAATTCCTTTCTTAATATTCATTTATACATTAAATAATATGACATGTTACAGGGCCTTTTTTTTCATTATCTTAATTAACTAAAATATTTAATTGATAACAACAAAATTTAACATTTGCTTTAACTAAAATATTTAATTCATAACAAAAAATTTAACATTTGTTTTAGTCACGGCGTGACTTAATAAGTCACACCTGTGACTAACTATATTCTTTTTATTTTTACTTACATATTATAATATTTGTATTCACGTACATTTCCTAAATTTTTATTTTTTATTCCAAAGTTTAAAATTTTATTTTTAATCTTAATTAACTAAAATATTTAATTCATAACAAAAAATTAACATTTTTTTCAGTCACGAGCGTGACTTATGTCACACCCATGACTGATGATATTACATTTCCTATTTTTTATTTTTTTATTCCAAATTTTTACTAACTAATTTTACTAATCCATTTTTAATATTCTAACTTATATATTTTTAATAATTCTATCATAATTCTTTTCTTATTATACATTTCAAAATTTATAATTGTATCACAAATTTTAAATTACACAATATTTATTTATTTTTAACTTATTTTGTTTGACTCACACCTGTGAATTAATGTCACATAAGTCATAAATGTGATTGACCATATATGTTTTTACTTTTTACTTACATATTATAATATTTGTATTTAGTTTATATATTTTATTCATTTATAACAAATACATTACACTATACATTTCCTTAATTTTTTAATTTTTCATTCCAAATTTTACTAATTAATTTTACTTATTCATTTCTAAGATTCTAACTTATATATTTTTAATATAACAAATTTTAACCTTTTTAAAAAAGTATACATTTCAAAATATTTATAATTTTATTACAAAATTTTAAAGTACCCAATATTCATTTATACATTAAATAATATAACATGTTTAGAAATACTCGTACAATTAATTCAGTAAATAATCATAGAATTAAATTAAGTGGGCATTATATTACTGCGCATTTGTGCAATATCTATCTGTAGTAATTTTATGAAGTTGGGAATTATATGATTGGCCAATGTTTGTTTATATAATTATATTAATTATTTGTTTAGGTTTTTGTGGAATTTGAAAAATTATGAACTTTGGAATTACATTATGAATTCATTATTTGTTTGAATTTTAAAATTAATTCATATTGAAATTCATGTTATAAAAATCTTAATTATTTGAGTCTTTTTTAAATGCCACGTAGATTAAAAAATCATTTACAAACTAATTACTTTATATCATGTAATTGGTCTCATATAGATAATATTTACAAATTCATGGAATACTTCACTTACTATATTTAATTGTCCAAATTTTGGAAAATAGTGGTGGAATTATTGCCTTTACTCCAAATTAAATCCTAAATTCTTGCAATAAAACAAATGTAATATAAGAAAATAGAAGTCAACCCACGAGTAATTCTATTTTGTTAATGCTTACAAAAGAAAATATTCAATAAAATGGGGGAAGGGATTGTAATAATATGAAATTTAGTGACAAAACAAAATGAGAATTATCAATAAAATGAACCTTGGTTTATGATTGCTTCTATTTTTGGAATATTATTTCATCAATCATATATTCAATGTGATAATAAATATTTGTCATTGGTGGAAAAAATTATTTCATCAATCATATATTTGATGTGATATTAAATATTCATCGTTCCTTAGGATTAGTTAATTGAAAACTTATAATTCAGTTAACTCTTATCATTGAACAACCTTAGATACGATCCACAATTTAATCAAACAATAGCTTTAAGAAAAGAAAGACCATCAAAATAAGATAACATAACATTTGTGATTGCATTTAATTTAATTGACCTCTTTTCCTAAATATAATAATTTCTAATGCAGCAAATTAAAACTTCTAAGTGTTACAAAAGCTCAAAAAAACAATCCTATATATGAATAATTGAAATTCTTCACATTAAGACCCAATTGCCTCCCATTCTTCAAAGTTCTAAAAAGACTCTAGTTCCCTCAACCAAGCTAAAGAAAATTAGTCAATAATTGTCATAACTGCTGCTAACATCTAATGAAAAAAAAACTCTATAGTCCACTAAGGAGGGAGAGATGACTTTGTGAGAAGTTGAAAATTTTAGCTAAAACTTTATGATTTGCTTCTTAATTTTGGCTCTATTTATAACCACTTCAATTCTAAATGAGAATTTTTTTGTTGCGATTCCTTGGATCCCACAAATCATAACTTCATTGATTTCTACCAATATTTGGCCAAGATAGGATTTTAAAAACTTTAAACATGTTTTCTCTTGCAAATTAGAAGTTTGAAAATTATAATTTCTATTAAACATGCCTATGCCATGATCATGCTAAAATGTTTTGCCATATTTCACTTTGATTCCAATAATCTGATCCAAATCTACGTAAAAAAAATGTTTACCAGTCTAAAGCTTCTTGATTCTCCTTTGATTAATGGTGATATTGCTCCTTTTATTTCAAACTTCCAAATTTGAATTAAGGACTAATCCTTTTCTTATAAAAATATTGAGTTTGAAAATATTAAGATAATATTATGGAGGATATGTATGGACAAAATTAGGCAAAATTATGACATATCAAATTCTCCCACACCTAATATTTGTTTATCCTAGGCGAACAAAAAATTAACAAAATAAGATAGACAAATAGTTTTTACCAAACCACTTATCATGAGATTAAACCATGCATAATCCTTAACACTTAAACTAAAAAAGAGTTAAGCATTGACACACTTTAAAGTTGATCTTTACCATAAAATATGAATAAAGACAATTAATGGCAGTCTCAATCAAAAGCACGCATAAAGTCTTGGTTAATTTCCTTATGATGTTCCCTCTTTCACATAAGTGTTTAGGCTCAATGTTTACTCTCAAACTCTTGTCACAAGGAATACACTACTATAAACTTGCACATACATTAAATACCTCTCACCATGAACACATGAAGACATGAATTAAAAAGCCTTTTATTAAATTTTTTGTAATGGAGCTTGTGTTAAAGGTTGGAAAGAGCAAACTATAGGCTAGAAATCACACCTAGTAAATAACACATTCAAAGTGTAGGGCCTAAGAAAAAATGAGACCAAGTACTCATCTGTTAATGTAAATATACTATGGTTGCAATTATTCTCTTCTTGATTTTTTATTAAGAAAATAAACCACAATAGGTAACCATCATATTAAAATAAACTGAATACAAAATGAGTAGCTTAGAAAATAAAATTTAAAGTAAAATTAGTCACATTCCCCAAATAACAAAAAAATACCTTATCAAGATGTGTAGTTAGGTGATAAGATCTATGTTAGGTTAAGTTTGGGATACGTGTTTAACATACAAAGAAAGAGATTTTAAAATTCACTCAAAGTGGCTAAACTAGGGACCAATAATTAAAAAACTAAACTAGTTCAACCAGTTTAACGGTAAAAATTTTGAATTAGTCCATTTTTTGATTTGATTTATCTTAATAACCTTGTTTAATTAAAAATTAGTTGGTTTATTAATTAATCGATTGATTTTCATAAACTAGCTAGTTCTATAAATTAGAATAAACCAATTGATTTTTATTTAATAATCTTATTCTTCAGTTAAACTTTGATTCTTCAATTGGTTTGGATAGTCTCCTTCTTTAATCTTATTTCAAAATCCTCAATTTTATTAAATCTTTATTATATATTTGTTTTATAACGATCTGATACCAGTTGAATCTTTTTGAACTTCTTATCCTACTAGTTTAATTTTTGGTTTGATTTTTAAAACATTGCTAGGGATAATTAAGTAAGGTGGCCTTTAAAGTTAAATGCCTAAAACAAGGAAGGCCTTGATCATATTCAATCTCTCATGCAATCATAGCAACTCAAGTTGGTTCAATACAAATTGACAGAGAATCATACACTAAAAAAACTAGATAGACATAAGATGTTTCTATCCTTTAAGGCTTAAATGTTCACAGGTTTCAAACAAATTCAACTAATCCTCATGCAATGCTTCATCGATCAATTTCCTCACTTTTTCTAGGTGCATGTCCCTAGCTATCAATGTGTTTAGCCTTCATTTTAGTCAATTTTAGTCTCAATTTGCACACATACAATTCAATTAATTCAAAATAGTTTAGCAAAAATTTCTTTAGCACATCTTATATCATCAATTTCCAAAAGCATTGGATAAAAACAAGAAATTGAAATAATGTGTTCAAACAACCTATAGCTAAAAAATGCCACAAAATAGAAAAAAAAAAGGAGAGATATCCTCGCCCCTACACCTATTTCAAATAATGTCCTCAATTTTTAACATTAAAGCACAAAAACAAGAAGTGAAAAAAAGGAAGAAGAAGAAACTACCTTATTTTTCTGTGTTTTGGGCGGTAAGGAAGAACGACAAACTTATGTAGAAGGTGGAAAAGGAGGCTGTAGTCTAAGAAGAAAGTCATCAGTTGTTCTCCATTGGATACAATTTGCTCTTAATCACATTTAATCAGGTTATAATAGTCTGTTGAGTTGAGGAAGAGGAAGGGATATGCTCCTATTGGTTGGTAACTGGTCGTTTTGCAGCTAAAGGTCTATTGCATTGGAATGTCTTAGAAGACTCGACAGTTAGACCAGATGGAGCAAAATTGAAACTATCGTCAGATTAATGTTGTGAGATGATCCCCATCCTGGATAAACAAATTAAATCCAAGGGTTCCATCTCGCATCGCAGGCAATGTATATATTAGTGTTAAAAATTAGTTAAATCTAAATTAATAACCATCTGAGTGATGTAAGAACATAAGATTAAAGGTTTAGTTTTCTTTTGAATCACAGAACAAATTTTCATAATCAACTAATAGCCTAGGTTCACTATAATATTTTGTTCCATACACCATAGAAAATAGAATTCGAATTTAGCTAAAGTCTATGCAATATCCCTTTGTCTTAAAAAGTTATAAACCAAGAAACATTATAAATATTTAAATACAGGTCTCTTTAAGTATGAACTTGGGTTATATGATGCAGAATCAACAAATTATTCATTCCATAATTCAACAAGTTGAAAATCACAAGAGTAATCATTTATGAACAATTCCTTCTTAGCATCCACATTTTTTATAAAAACCCATTGTAGTATTGAATTCAACAATTGAAAAGGAAAAATCCTTTCCCATCATTCTGAATTCAACAGTCCCTTTCGTAAACAAATTAATGTCAGGCTTAGAATTAAATTGAAAGGTTATGCAAAACTCACGTGTCAGTTCAATAAAAGCATGTAATTGCGAATTAACATAGGTATGTCATCCCATGTGATCTACCAAAACCTTAAACTCTTCTCTAATATTCAATTCTTCTAAGGTATGGATATTAATATACTTATAGGAGTATATTTTTTGTTTGGGAAGTTCTTCATACCTGTTTATATCTTGTTCATCATGGAAGGTATTTAAACCTTTGATTTTTAGCCTTAGTCTACTATCCATCTCCACTTTCTTCTCTTTTGGGTTATGAACCTAAACGAGGGAACTCCATGTTATTGTTCTGTTGGGGGATAATAAATTGACAAATGGGTTAGATGCCCAACATTTTTTTCTTACAACATCTGCATTTGTGGAGATGTTAATTCCGAAGGTGGTTCTCCATAGGTCTCTAGAACCACTCTCTTAACCTGTGATTTTATTCTTCCCATGACTGCCTTGAATTTGCACTAAATTGAGAAGTTAGATGATGCTTCTGGTGTTAAGTCGATTGACTGCGACTAATGGAAGATTATTGGACCAAAGAAAGAAGTTTTGTTGGTGATTTGGGTGTGGCAACTTATGGAATGATGATCCTTGCATTTACTTATGTTGGTGTTGTGGGTAGTTAGATGCTTTTGGTTAATGTTGTTAGAAGGTGGCACTCCAATTGTGTGATTTCTAGGTGGTGCTACCATTGATATATATTGGGTGTGTGACATTTCATTGAAATAATGGGATTTTATTTTTTTTATATCAAAGACGATCATTCACATGGTTTTTTTTTTAGACTGTGTCCCTTAATTTTACCTCAATAATCATGAATTCATAATATTATAGACATTTACATGCTCTAGTGGACACGACCATGTCCTTTTGTACACAAGCATGTCTACTCTTCACACAGGCATGTCTGGGCAAAAACGTCATCCTTTGATCTCCAAACAACTTTAGATAGTTATATGCTCCAGTGTACACGAGTGTGTGTGTCTAGACCCACAAGTGCATGATTGGTCTGATCCAAATGCCATTCTTCAATCTATAAAAGGTTACAGAGACTTGCATTTTCTAAGGGATATGGTGTGACCGGTGCCTACAAAATCGTATCCAATTCTATGTGAGCGTGTCTTTCAAAAATAACTCTAAATCCTAGTTTTCTTCCTCGATTCTACCCAATTTTTGCTCCTTTTGATTCATTAAGACAATTAAGACCTAAAAAATCTAAACGTGCATTAAACTAAAAACAAAATTAAAATAAACTTAGGGTGCCTCCTAATAACACTTATGTTTAACATTGTTAGCTTGATAGTGTCGTCATTCATTTTGCTTAGTTTAGGTCCACCAATTGAATTTCTTCCACCTTTGCTACCTACATTTTATCAAGAAAAGGTTTAAGTCAATGACTATTTACCTTGAATATCTTAGAAGTTGCTAGGCTCTAAATTTCCACTACACCAAGGGGAAAAACTTGGGTAACAATAAAAGGGCCTACCTATTGAGATCGTAATTAATTTTCTTAGAAAAAGTTTCATCTTATGATGATATAAAAGCAACTTTAACCAACTAAAAATTCCTTCCTAGAAACAAATTTATCATGTAAGAAATTTTTTTCTCTTTACATATTTTTGCATTTTTATAGGAATTATTATATATTGTCTCAAGTTCTTGAAGCTGCAATTTTCTATGGTTACCATTTTGAATTAAGTTCATATTACATTGATCCACTGCCCAAAATACTCTATATTCTATTTCAACATAGAGGTGATAAGCCTTACCAAAAATCAATCTATATGGTGATATACCAATTGAAGTTTTTTATGTAGTTCGATATGCCCATAATGCATTATCCAACTATAAAAATTCAATCTTTTCTTATCCAGCTCGTTGTTTTCCCAATGATGAATTTAATTGTTTGATTGGAAATTTGTTCTTGCCCATTTATTTGTAGATGGTACGAGGTGGCCACTTTGTGTATTACACCATAGTTTTAATTAATGACTCCACTGTTCTTACAGAAATGAGTCCTTTAATAACTAATCAAGGCTCTTGGAACTTTGTATGTTGGCCCCTGAATTTTTTTTTAAATTAAGCATGTCTAAATTATTTTGAGGTATTGTCTAAATTATTTTGAGGTTTTGGCTCTTAAGAAATTGCAAATTTAATGAGGGATTAAGTTTAAATTAAAGTGGAGTATGTTATATAATAATAAAGGATAAGATGGTGTAAGGGCATTTTGGGTAGATCACTAATGTTTTTAAAGTCCAAGGCTTTCAAGGAGGACTACTTTGGTCAAATTGAGTTAAATTAGAAATAAGAGGAAAGTAGAAAGGAAAGGAGCATAGCTTGGAGTCGTTTATTGTGGAGTAGAGACAAAACAAATGGCAAGTGTGATGGAGTTATCAAAACTACGTAGTATTGGGAGAGGAAACTTAGGCTTTTAAGTTAAAACATCAAACTTTGTTAAGTTATTTGGAAGCATACGAAAAATATCAAGAGAGAGGAATAGAGGAAGACTTTCGACCTAGAGGAGAAGAAGAAGAAGAAGAAGAAGAAGAAGAGAGAAGGAGAAAGGTTAGGATTTTGTGATTTTTCTTGCTTTAGAGAAGAGTTTCTAAGAGTTCTATCAAAGGAAAGGGAAGGTTGAAGCTTTCTTTAGAAACAAAAGAGGATTTTCGTGGGTCTCATCTCTAAGGTAAGAAAATATGAAATCTTTTGGAGTTTTAGATGGGTTTTGGTTAGAATGGCTTAGGAAAGTTATGGGTAAAGTTAGATAGGTTAGATTACATGCTTTCATCTCCTTAGAATGTCAAATTTTGATATCTTATGTTGATATTGGATTTTTATGTTTGATGAAGGTGAAGTGAGGCTATTGGAGTTAGAAGATAGGCTCTTGATCAAGCTTAAAAGCTAAAGGAACAAAGGTGGGTGA
>JAOSBK010000007.1:23639057-23649380 GCA_027568895.1 Erythroxylum shatona
CTTAATTCCTTTAGCTTTAAACTTGGTCAATTTGCCTTTCCTCTAACTCCTCTTGCCTCTCTTGACCTTCATCAAAATACAAAATTCCAACCTAACATGAGTTGTCAAAATTGACAATTCTAAAGAAGCAAAAGCATGAAATAGATCCTATATAACCTTACCCATACTTTTCCTAAGCCATTAAAACCAAAACCCATCAAAGATTCCAAAGGATTTCGAAATTAACTTACCTTAAAAGCCACCCATGAATTTTACTTCTTGCTTCTAATGGAAGATTTCACCTTCCTCTCCCTTTTCCCTTCTTAAAGAACTCTTCAAATCACCTTTCTAAAACAAGAAATGACAAAACCCTAGTTTCCTTCTTCTTCTCCTTCTTTTCTCCACTCAACCGAAGCTCTCCCTTTCTTTCCTTTTTCTTGTAACTTTCGTAAGTTCCCTTCAAAAGACTTAGCCAATTTGTTTCTTAAAAGCCTAAGTCCAAACGATGTAGTTTCATTTTCTCCTTTTTACTTAAAAATTTCGTCCTCTTCTCGTCACACATACGACTACAAGCTTTTGGCTTCCTTCCTTCTTCCTTTAATTAAGCTCAAAGGACCAAATTACCCCTCTTTGAAAGCCTTAAACTTTAAAAACCTAAGTGATCTACCCAAATTTCCCCTATACCATCTTATTCTTTTAATCTAACAACATACAAAACTCTAATTTAAACTTAATCCCTCCATTTAATTTTCATTAATTTAAGCACTAAAAACCTTAAATTATTCTAACCAAAAGAAATTAAGTAAACGAAACCTCAAAATAATTAAAACATGCTTATTTAATAAGAAAGAGGAATCGGGACCCAACATTCCTTATAATCATCAATCCATGTAGCCTTTGCTTCCACCCATTTTGACACGTAAACGATAGGAAAATAAATAAATTTCCAAAGGATAAAGGAAAAGGTTCCCATAAATCCTATGCCTCATACATAAAAATTCACAAAATAATATTGGAGTTTGGGGCATCTCACTCCTTTTTGTAATATTATGTCCTTTGGCACTATTCACATGACTTATAAAATAAGTATGCCTTTGAAAACATATTGGCCAAAAGAAACCATATTCTAGAACCTTTCTTGTTTTCCTCTTCGCACTAAAATGTCCACCACATGCGTTAGAATAACATAAGGTTAAGATAGAAGAAAATTCATTTTTAGGCATGCATTTTTTTATTAATTGATCAACACAATGTTTCCATAAGTATGGGTCATCCCATAAATAGTATTAACATTAGCTCTAAGCTTGTTCTTTGTGCTTTAAAACAATGTGCAAAAAATATGTTAGAGGCCAAGATATTAATAATGTGATTGTACCAAGCAACTTTGATCTAGTTGAAAATAATTGTTCTTTTGAAGATTCTTCTTTCAACATTGTGTTTGATTCAATGTGAGGTAGATGACTTAAATGATTTGTCACTTTATTTTCAATGTTGACCTTATCTTGTATTTCCAAATCAAATTCATTCAATAAAAGGATCCACCTCGTTAACCTCGGTTTTGTTGCTTTCTTATCATTATGTACCTAACTGTTGCATGACCTTGGTACCCAACAAGTATAAGCGAAATTTCTCAAGTGCAAAAACTACAAGAAAAATTTCTCAAGTGCAAAAACTACTGCCAATAGTTCTTTTTCTGTAATGGAATAGTTTCTTTGGGCTTCATTCAGTGTCATAGACACATAATAAATCGTATAAGGCTACTCCAAAAGCATAATCACATGCATTACACATCAATTTAAATAGTAAGTTCTAATAAAGTGGCCGGATTATTAGTGCAAAAGTTAACAGTGATTTTAGTTTTTTCAAATGCATCCTTGCTCTTCATTAAACTCAAAAATGAATTTTTTCTATAGTAGTCATAAAAGGGATACAAGGTGTGAAAAATCCTTTATAAAATGCCTATAAAAACCTATATGTCCAAGAAAAGAACGAAGTTCATATAAATTTGTTGGGAAAGGTAGAGATTTAATAATATCAAATTTTGCTTTGTCTGCCTCTATTCCCCTAGTAGAAATTATATGGCCTAACAAAATTCCTTGATTTACCATGAAGTGACATTTTATAAAAATTAATACTAAGTTTGTTTCAATACAATGTTGCAAAACTAATGTCAAATTATGCAAGCAATCATTAAATGAACTTCCATGCACAATAAAGTCATCCATGAAGATTTCAATAATGTGTTCCTCATAGTTAGAGAAAATCCAAGCTATACAACACTAGAAGGTTGTTGGTGTGTTACATACTCTAGAAGACATGCATCTATATACAAAGGTACCGAAAGGATACGTAAATGCTATCTTTTCTTGGTCTTTTGGTACAATAGCTATTTGAAATACATTGAAAAACCACCTAAAAAGTAGTATAAAGCACAACTAGCTAACCTTTCTAGTATTTGACTGATGAAAGTTAAATGAAAATAATCTTTATGGGTGACAAATTTTAACTTTTTGTAATTGATGTAAACATGTCATCCATTATGTACTTGGGTAGAAATCAACTCACCATGTTGATTTTCCATAACTATCATTCCAATTTTCTTTGATACGACTTGATCTATACTTACCCAATTACTAATTAGATAGGTTACTCTCACTTGAAGTAATTTGATAATTTCTATCTTAGCAACATCCATCATTGGTTGATTTAACCTCCTTTCATGCTGCCTAATCGACTTTATGCCATCTTTAACCAAGATGCAGTGCATGCATATAAATGGACTAATCCCTTTAATATCTACAATAGTCCATCCTATGACTATTCTGAATTTTTCAAAAATCTCCGCTAGTTTCTCCTTTTGTTCAAAGGTCAACTTGCTTGAATCAATGGTGAAGTGTCTTCCTCTCCAAGGGACACATATTTTAAGTGTTCTGACAGTGGTTTTAAGTCCATTTTTAGGGCTTTGACAATTGAAGGGATGAGTTAGTCATTAGGCGTGGGCATACCTAACTTCATGTATTTATAATGTTGGTTTCATCTCCTTGAAGTTGTTCAATACAACCATACACTCAAGCAATTCAAGATTAAGGAAAATATCAATATCTTCCTCATCAAAAAGACTTTTCCTTTATAGCTATTTCTAGCTTATCCTTCCCATCAAGTTCAAGCCAGTCTTGTGCTAATGAGTCTAAAATGTCAACTACAAAAATAGAAAAATCATCATCAGGATACTTCATTATATCATATATTAAATTAAACATTATTCTTACCAAATTTTATGGTCAAAGTACCATTGTAGACATCAATTGTTTTGGTCGCTTAATTTATCATTAACATGCACAAGAACATCCTCCACCAACCCCTTGGTATATGCATTAGACTTGGCTAACTAAATAACCACTTTTATCTTTTCTTTATGAAATTAATTAAAGGTATAATGAGTTTGCATTTTCAAAAAGTTTCATAAAGATCTTAATTTCTTTCAATTTTTTATCATCTTTTTCAGAGTTTTTAGAAATGGAGGTTCAGGTTTAAAATTGTTCATTAGATGAAACTAACCTTACTTTGGTTTTTGATCAGCAGAATTAGAACTTTGATTTTTTAGCTCCATTTTGGCCTCTTTTAGTGCAGATTACACCTCAAGTTTTGGCTCTAACTCATTATCGTTTCTTAATACCATAACACTTACACTTTCTCTTAGATTTAGCACTATTTAAGAGGAAAGTTTATTCTTGTTTTGGTTCTCCAAATGACGAATGCTAGTGGCCATTTTCCCTACTTGAGTCTCTAAGTTGCTAATACATTACTAAGTTTTTAATTAAAATTTGTATATGTCTTGTTGAAATTTCAAAGTGTTAGTAGCCAAATTTTTAACTATGTCATTAAGAGATATACCTGAATCTGATATTTGAGCATGTAATGACTACCTTAAAGAATGGGGTGGCTTGTATTGTTGAAAATGAGTTGTAGGTTGATTTAATGGTGTGTTACCATATCAAAAAATTGGATGGTCTCTCTAACTAGGGTTGTATATGTTAAAATATAGATTGTATTGACATTGAGGTTGCCCCGTAAAACATCCTATTGCATTTGCTTGTTCTATTGAATCTTCTTATAAGGTTAGACATATCATTTGGATGTTCTATTATCGAGCATACTCTACAAGCCTTTACAATTTCTATTTTTATTACAACCAATTGATGAATAGGTATAGTAAAATCATCCATTTGTTTTTCAAGAGAAGAAATGTTTTCCTTATTAACTTGTCAAGTGAGGTAGTCTATTATGGCATTAAACTGTTAGGAATTGGAAGCCATATTAGTGATCAATGTGCAACCCTAATTCAATGTTTTGTCAACAAGTTCTTATCCACTAGCATTATTGATAATACTCCTTTTAGTTGGTAAAGTCTTTCGTAAAAATATTGAATCATGAGTTGTTCGCTAATTTGGTTATATGGACAACTGATGCACAACTTTATAAAATTCTTCTAATAATTGTACAATAACTCTCAAATAGATCACCAAATGCTATAAATCTCCTTTCGAATGCTTGTGTCCCTTGAAGCTGGAAAGAAATTTTCTAAAAATTACTTCTTCATTTTGTTCCATGTAGTAATACTAGTTAGTGGTAAGTAATATAACCAATCTTGGGCATTATCTTCCAAAGAGAATAACAAAGCTCTTAATTTGAATTGATCTTCAATAAAGCCATTAGGCTTCATTCCTATACATACAACATGAAACTTTTAAAGATGCTTGTATGGATCCTTACCTACAGTACCGCGAAAAGTTAGCAACAAATGAATTAAACTAGATTTTAATTCAAAAGTAGCAATTGCATCAAAATTAGGAAAAGTTTTGCAATGAGGTTGTTGGTTCCAATTTGGTCCAATGAGTTCTTATAGTGTTCACTTATTCGCCACAGTTTTTGTCATTTTACCAATTGTAGTGTTACACTTTTTTCAAATCTTTGTTTCTTTCTTTAGCTTCTTTGCATTTTTTATATCTACATTATGTTGTAAATTAACTTGTTTCAAAGATCTCGTGACAAATATACAAACTTAGGATTTCCCATCAATGACACTAAAATTAGCTATCACTTGCAACCCAAATTAATTCTCAATTTCCTATAATAGAAAAATATAATATAGGAAAGTAGGAGTCCATCTCACGAGAAATTCTAGTTTGTTAATCTTTATAAAAGAAAATATTCAATAAAATGGAAGGTTATGATAATATATAATTTATTGACAAAGAAAATAATAAAATGAAAATTATTAATAAAAACAAACCTTGGTTTATAGTTGGTTCCACCTTTAGAACTATGATTAATCATCAGTCCCAAAATAGTTATTTCATCAATCGTATATTCGATGTAGTACTAAATATTTGTTGTTCCTTAGGATTAGTTAACAGAAAACACATAATTCAACTAACTTGTATTATTTAACAACCTTAGGTGCGATCTAAAATGCAATTAAACAATTACTTTAAGAAAAGAAAGACCATCAAAACAAGATAACACAACATTTATGGTTGCACTTAATATAGTTAAATGCTTTTCTTGAAAGTAATAATTTCTAATGCAGTAAATTAAAACTTCTAGTTGCTACAAATGATTAAAATAATTGAATTTTTATATATTTAGACATTAATATAGCAAATGATGATTTTAATTAATAAACTAATTGCACGTATTAGAAACCAATTGAAAATAATCATTAAAAGGCATGGAAAAGCAATCCATTATATGAATAATTGAAATACTTCACATTTAAGACCTAATTGCCTCTCAATCTTCAAAGTTCCAAAAGACTTATACTTTCTTGAACCAAGCTAAAGAAAATTAGCCAATAATGGCCATAACCATTACTAACATCTAATGAACATAAAACTACTCTAGCATCTACTAGGAAGGGGAGTGACGACTTTGTAAGAAGTTGGAATTTTGAAGATTTGCTCCTTCACCTCAGCTCTTTTATAGCCACTTTAATCTATGTTAAAATCTTTTTATTGTGATTCCTTGAAACCAACAAATCATAACTTCATTGATTTCCATCCAGATTTGTCCAAGATAAGATTATAAAAACTTTAAACATGTTTTTCTCTTACATATTCGAAGTCTAAAAGTTACGTTCTCTATTAAATATGTCGATGCCTAAGATCACATTTGACTTTTTTTTTAGATTTTACATTGATTGCAATAATTTGATCTAAATCTGTAAAATAAATAGTTTTAATAACCTCAATCTTCTTGATTCCCTATTAATAAATGATGATATTGAAGTAAATCACTTGTTAATATAGAAATCATATATAATATGTAAAATACACAAGAAAGGGGGGAGGGGGGAAGGGTTCAATTGTGTAAACTTTTTAAAGATATTAATCTTTAGGAAATTCTTGAATTTCTTTACAGAATTCAGATGATCACAAAAACACTTTACTAAAGTCGATAAGTAATGCAATTGCAAGAATTATTATCTACTCTTTCAACAACAAGAAAATTAAAAGATAAGAGTTAGAGAATAGACGCTGCGATTTTATATTAGTTCACCCTTAACCTTGAGCTACTTCCAGTCCTTAAAATTTGTTTGAGATTTCACTATACTCTTCGACTTTACAAGTATTCTTTCCATACTTGCAGAGCCTCTTCAGGTCTCTCTCACAAAGTATTCTTTATCGGCTTTCTTAGCCTCTGCAGGCTCTAGCCTTTCTTTCTCTCTCTTGGATAGATGTTTTTTAGCTTCACGTTACAAATGCATTTGCTCTCTTTTTTCACACTTTGAATACAGAATTTCTCTAAATATTGTACAATTAGATTTTCTCTCTTGTAAAAACGTTATTTAGTTTATGACTAGAACTAGTATTTATATCCTAAGTCTTCAACTATCTTCTTAAGAAACTGCTTCTTGAATCTTCTAGAAAACGTTAGTAGTTGAATCCTATAACTAACTCCAACTAACTAACTGACTGACATTCTAGAGTAGCTTCCTTTTGTTTTTACTAATATTATACTTCTTTTTGTGCCACTTCATCTGGTATCACCCTTCTTCTGTTATCATACTTCTTCTGGTGTCAGGCTTCTTCTGTTATCGATGTGTATCCTTTGTGATGACGTGTATCGTTTGTTGCTGACATGTATCATCTGTATTGACGTGTATCGTCTGTGTTAACGCATCATCTGGTATTGATATATCATTTGGTGTTGATGTATCGTCTAGTGTTGACCACGCATCTTATAGGTTTGACTAAGTGTTACTTACATTTTTCTGTGCACTTAACAAACTTATCAAAATAGTTCATACATTTCTAAGATTATTATTATTTGATCGTCATCAAAATTAATAGAAGTGAAGTCTTCTTGACTTAACACTATCTCTCACAGTGAGAGATAATCTTTGATATAGTACCCAAAGAATAAAGTAAAGAGAGAGATTATGAGGAATATTTCGTATTCTAGTACAGTGGAGAGCCTGAAGTATGCTAGGCTATGTACTAGATAGGACAATGCATTCACTGTTTGACTGTTTGGTTCATATTTGGTTAATCTAGTTGTAGACCTTTGGAATGCAGTATAGCGAGTATTGAGATACTTGAAGGAATCAAGGAATCAAGTATGGTCAACAGACTAAACCTCGTAGGGAATTCAGATTCAAATTTAGCTATGTGTTCAGATGATTGAAAGTTCACTTAATGTTACAGTTTCAAGTTTGCTGATGGTACAATATCGTGGAAGTGTGTCAAGTAGAGACACAAGCAACTTCCTCGACTATGCACGCAGAGTGTATGCTAAGGGGCTGCTTCGCAAATGGTTTAACTCAGAAATTTAATTTTTGAGTGGTCTATGATCTATTCAGTGGCTAGACCCATTTAGTTTTACTGTGAAATTCTTCTTACAGTATTGTTTAGTAACAGTAAAGAATATCACAGGGTCATAAAATTTAAAGATCAATTATTCGTTCATAAAGGTGTTGATACGAAAAGGTGACATTAAGGTTTCGAGCATTTAAAGACTGAGGAACTGTGAGTCGATCCTTTAACTAAAGGGCTTCACCCACTTATGTTTATGACACAAGTATACAGTGCGGGTGTTTTGACGTCCTGAGGCACTGTTAGTTTGGGGGATCATTATGTTTGCCCCTTGTACATTTGTACATTTTAAAGTATTATGATAGTATGATGATTCATTGATAAAGATGATCATCATTTATCCTCAGTAATACATGTCATCATACATTATCATAATACGTATGAAAGTCTTAAGATTTGTATTGATCTTAAGCATTTGAAGGTCATTGGGCATATATACAGGTTGACCTTGTGACCTTATGCCCATGTCATTTAGACGCATACAGTTTAGCATAAATATTTATAAAGTTTGACATGACATAGGGGGATATAAGTTTTTAATCCCATAGAGGTTCTTTAATGCAGTTTAGCATTCAGTTGGAGAATATAAAGGTTTTCTCCAATGTTGTTTAGTATTTGGTGGGACAAAACAAGTTTTCTCTAACACTGTTTAGCATTCGGTGAGAGAAAATTGGATTTCTCTAATGAAATTTAGCATATGCTATTTAGCATAAAGATGATACAATTTAGATCATAAAGGTATCATCATAGTTTGGCACACTCCATTTTCCCATTCATGTTAGTGAGGTGTTAGGTATTTGTGATTGTATTGGATCTGTATCACATATGACACATGCAACTGATACTTTTGGGTATCAAAAGCCTTGCGGGTTAGAGTGATGGACTTTTATAGATCTAATGTTTTGTTTTTAAAACTCAGTCGATTAATACAGTAGTATGGCTTCGCTGAGTTTTTAAATTATTTTTAAACTAGAGTCAACTGCAATTATTGCTTGTCCAAAGGAGAGATTGTTAGACTTTTTTGTATTCAGGGACAATTTTAACTTTGTCTTATAGAGTTGGACAACATTAATTTCATTTTTGGTTTTTAAATAAATTATCGGTTAAATTACGCAATTTGATCTAGATAAAGATAATAAAGTGACCCAATAAATAATACAGATTAATGGGTCGAAGTCCAAGTGAAAAATAGATCCAAATTAGCGTGGACCAAGTCCATATCGGCCTTATAATGGGGGAGCCCAATATGGAAGCTATATAAAGGTTAAGGTCTTCTATAGTTGCTCATATCAATCGTAAGCATATGGAATCCCTGACCCATTAGGGGAGCTTATGTATTAAGAAAACTGTAGAAAGATTTGGAGATGTCTGGAGCTCGGAATTAGCATCGACATCGAAATTAGGGATGGAACCGAAATCCAGGTATTCCACATTACCTTCATTTTTAATCTTTTCATGTAGATCTGGGATACATAATAAAGCTTATACTATGTATTACATTGTATGGAGAGGTCATTTGGTTACAAATGCTTTACGTTTTGCTTAGGGATTGGCTCCTGAGGCTCGATGTTGTGTTTGTGGTTCTGGAGAGGAAGATGTGTTATTGTCCAGCAGCAAGGAAAGTGTGGGAACAAATTATTTTGCCCATATACGACATCACCTTCTTTCTTGGTGATGTTGAAACCTAGCTTAGGAGTATCTTAGATGTGAATACAAGAGAGACACGGGTGGTGATTTTCTTGGCATCTGTAGTTTGGAGATTAGTAAGGTAGAGTGGTCTTTAAAATTAATGAGTATGGTGATTTAGGGGTTGTTATTGTTCAAAATATTATCTTGATTACTCCTAAGATCTTTTGTAAAAGGGCCCATATATACATCCAAGGTCTCACTGCATAACAAACAGATTAGATGGCTTCCCTGCAATTGATGGCTTCCCTGCAGGTGTCATGATGCTTCTAGTAAATGGTTAGTGGGCTTCAATGCACATCTTGGAATTTGTTCCAATATAGCAGCAAAATTATATGCTTTACGGATGGGTTTCCAGGGATTTTGCAAGGTAATTTGTTAATTTAATGCAAAGGTTATTTTGGAGTTAATCAATTCAACAGACCTCATTTTCCAATCTTTAGGAGCTTTGATCGCAGACCTCAGAGTGTGACCGCACGTCGTTCCGCTAGTCAAAATAAAATAACTAGACTACTACTGTAGCAGTGGCGAGTCTAGGTCGATCCCATAGAAAGTGTGTGTAAAATTTATAGAATGAAATTAACCGATGTTTAGGAAAAAGAGGGTTTTGGATTTTTAAAGAAGAAAATAAATTAAAACTAACTAATAAAAACAACATAAAGAAAACATGGAAAAAAATGATAAAAGTGGGGAATTCGGTAGGGACACGGTTCTTTGGTTCAATCTCGGCCTACACCCTGACTAAGCATATTTTATTAATTTGTTGTTCTTTAACCTCTCCTAG
>JAOSBK010000007.1:23650837-23663879 GCA_027568895.1 Erythroxylum shatona
GGCATCTGCTGGTTAGTGAGAAAAGTGGTCGGGATCAGTTCGCGTCTGCATTAGTGTATTTTTATTTTCTGAATTAACGATTAGGTCAATTTGTAAAGTCCACAGACTGAAATAAATTGTATGTATACAAAGGGCCCTCGTGGCCAATGTACTTATTAATGATTGTATGGTTATTGTCTTCCGTTGTGTTTCTTTATTGAAAAAAAAATCTATACTAAGTTTTGACTGAGTGATGTAGCACGCCACCTTCGCAAGGCACGGACTCAGATATTACCATCGATGTCTGGTTCGGGTCTTGCAGGAGTGGGGTGTTACAAAGCTCCTTTAATTGATCACCACATTGGTAATCTTCTGAGCAACTTTGTTTTTGATACAAAAATTCATTTGGATGAAAGAAGAATAACAAGTAAATTATAGGTTCTTAATCATATGTGATGGTTGGACAGATAGAAGACTTGAACCTATTATTATTTTTTTAATTTATTCTATTTAAAAGGATGTTGTTTTTAAAGTCTATTAATGCATCTAGTCTTATTAGATATGTTAGTACTTTGTTTGAAATATTTGCTGAAATTGTGAATGAAGTAAAGCCTAAAATCATTATACAGTTCATCATTGATAGTGATTCTGCTAATAGAGCATTTGGAAAAAGGTTGCAAAGGAAGTATAATTCTTTGTATTGGACTCCTTGTGTTGCACATTACATTGATATGATATTGGAAATATAAGAGTTTTTAGATACTTTCCTATCATTGATAAAGCTTTACAATAAGTAAAAAAAAAGTGACAAAGTTCATCTATAATCGTGCATAGTTTTTGTATTTGATGAGAAAAAGTTTCATCAATGATAGGAATTTGTATCATCCTACCATTACAAGGTTTGTCATTTTTTAAAATCATTTTAGTGTTGTGTTTTAATGAAGAAGGAGCTGAGATAATTTTTTACAAGTGATAAGTAAGTTATATTTCAGTATACTAGGTCTAATGTTGGAATGAAGGTTTTTAGAATTATATTTGAAAATTATAAGTTTTGTTCTTAATTTCAATTTGTCATTTAAGTTTGTGAGCTTTTGGTAAGAGTACTTCATCTTGCAGATAATGATGAGAAGATAATAATGAGTTATGTTTATGATGCTATAGAAAAGATGAAAGAAGAAATTAAGGCCAATCTAAAATATTTGTATTCTTTGTATACACCTTATTTGCAATCATCAATGAAAGATGAGAAAGGGAACTTTACTCTCTATTGTTTGCTATTAGAGCATTTTTTAATCGTAAGGTCTATTTTATAATAGGTTTTACAAAGAATGCTAAAGTTAATAGGAGAATGCAATTAACTATCACAATAATTGTTTACCATGAGATGATATAAGATCTTCTTAGCTCATAAATGAAGTTATATAAGGATGTGTATGATGATGCCCATTGTAGTTTTTTAAAGAGACAAATTTATCAGGTACATATTTATTTACTTTTATTACTTGTTTGAAATTTTAATCATCATTTTATTTTGTTTATAAGGTTACTTTTATTGTCTTATAATTGCTTCGTAACACCAATTTAAAATTGGTGTTTCAGAACTACAAAGGTTTGCAATTTGAATTATAAGTCAACGTTTGTGTGCAACTGGGCATGAAGCCATTTCAATTCATCCATTCCAAGAAAAGAAATTGATTGGAATACAAATGTAATGATTGTTCTTTGTTATATACAATTTAAAGCTTTAAGAAATGTATGTTATTATCATTATTAAGTTGAACACAATTTCTTGTAATTTCTTAATAATTTAATTTTATTTGTTTACTAGGATTCTTAATAAAACAAGTAAATGTATAGATCCAATTTGTCGTGATCATATCATTTTTTTTTTATCATATTGGGCTTTTGAGGAATCAAGTTTCGTAGATAAAAGTGACTTAGAAGATAATATTAGATGAGAAAGTATTGACATATCATTTAGTGCAATAAATTTGAATGATAATAATAATGAGACTCCTGCCAATGATTAAAATTTTGTACTAAATAAAAACTGAGATTCAATGTGATTTGAACAAATATGTTATTAAATGAAGTTCCAAGTTTTTCATTTTTCTCTCTCTTCTTTTAATTTTACATGTATTTGATGTATATGTTAAATTCTATGTATGCAATATAAATATGAAACTTTTAACTATAAGCATTTTTATTTTATGTTTCACTTTCATGTTGTTGTGTTTCTTGATATAAACTCTTGTTGTAATGTTTATGGAGTCATACACCTATATTACTTTTAATATATGATATATTGATGTAATTATTTTTACTATATGATGTAAATTGTAACATTATAAGTATTTTTGTATTATTCTTAGTTTTATACTAACATGATATTAAAAAATATTTCTCTTATATTAATTGTAGTTGTTATTTGTTTATGAAATATGTGAAAGTAATATTAAAAGAAATACAGAGATGGTTATTATTTTAAATTCATATTTTTCCTTTAAAAAATTTTAAATTTATATTATTATAATTTTTAGAGATATGGTTGATATAAAATTAAAAATTATATAGTATAATATATTGCTAGACTATTTTGTAACTCTTAAAAATTTTGGGAATATTTTATAATATTTAAAAATTATTCGAAATGATACTCGATCTTGACTAGTGCTAATACTATAATATACCATAACTAAATCCCATATCAGTATTGGTATGATATTCATAATATTGATTGAGACCCTCACAAAAATAACTTTTTGATAGCATACAAGACAATATAATACTTCTAATTGTAGAGATTACAAAGATAATAATGCCCAATCATAAAACACTCAGTTTTTTTCTACTTTTGAAAGGCTCAATTCTAGGAGATACCAAGGTGCAGTACTCACTTAAAATAACAAGTGGGTTTGGCCATTCCATATGAGCTGAAGCACTATGGCAATTGTGGAGCAGATGCCAACTTATTCGCCAGATATAAGGCAGGAGGATGAACATCACATAAATTTACAACGCAATCGTCTAAAAAACTACTATTTGGTCCACTCACCAAATTTCCTCTTCGCAAGCTGATATGGGGATTTGGAATTTCATTTACTCACTCGTTTATACTCTGGTTAGTAGCTGGGCAGAAATTGAGAACTAGAGAAATGGTAAAATTCCAGATTCCAGATAGATCCTAGCCTTTGTGCAGTGAGGAAGATGAGTATTTAGATCATCTCTTCTTTGGTTGCTCTTGCACAAGACATCTCTCGGGTAAGTTTTTTCTTCATTTTTAACCTACAACATAGAAATTTTGCCTGGAAAGACTGCTTGAATTGGGTCAATAAACTAAACTGGCATAACATCATAAAGCATTCAAGATTGGTTTTTCCATGCTAGTGCATTTCATTTAGAGATTGAGGAACACAAAGATCTTTAGGAAAGTAGAAGACTACAAGAAATTAGGCTAAAATGAGTTTTATCTCAAGCTATGGATGGCAATCCTGTGATCTCCCTATCTGTAATGTATATCTGATTGAGTCACGCAAGAGTTGGTACTTAAAGAAAAGATGAATAGCTAGCTATATATTTTGTATAAACACTAACTATAAGAGTTGTATATCTTCTCCTTTGTAATTTCACTTACTTAACTTCCAAAAAACGGAATTTAAGTTTTCAAACAATTATTTGGATTATTCAATTTTAAATTATTAACTCCTCAATTGACCTACGCTAAATACATCATTTAAAAAAATTATTATATATATCTAAAAATTTATCTAATATATAATTAAAAAGTAACAATGACATATTCTTTTTGTTATAAAAATAAAGATAAACAGTGCTTATGTTGCACGAAGTTTTTAGGATATTAATAGCCCACTAGAGTAGGCTATAAAAGAAAATAGGCTTGGGCTAGAAAGTAGGTAAGTCCAAGGCCTAGACCATGTTGAAGCCCGTAAGCAAGTCCAAGGCACAAACAATCTCTCTCTGTGTTTTTTTTAAGAAAAAAGGGTTTCCTTTGTAAGCTATCGTCTCTTTTCTACAAACGCTCGCGAGTGGAAACCTACGGAGTCACGAAAACGAAGACTGCTCTGTAACTCAGAGACTTTGGAGCTTAACCATGGTGCACGTCTCCTTCTACCACAACTGTAATTTCTCTTTTCTCTGTCTTCATGCTTATATGCACTTGGATTGGTGAACTCGATTATGTTTTTGTATGTGTCTTTATCTTTAGTTCATGTTGCTTGGATTGTAGTCTCCACGGGGGGTGATTTGTATGATTGAGTCGATCTCTTTGATCTGAAGACGGGTTTTCAGTTTTTTTGCGATTACGTTTGGGTTTGATCTAAGGAGTTTTTTCTTTTTTCTTTTTGGGTGAAGATATGTACCACTTTGGTTCGCTAGGTAAATTCACCTTCTTTTACCTTAAAAAGGTTTTTAAAAGGTCATTTAACTGTACCTGCATTGAGGCTAAATGGGTATATTAATTTATCTTTTTTCTTCCAAGGTTGTTAGTGAAATTTAGTGCTTGAAATTTCTAATCATTTTCATGTGGATAATGGTTACCTTTTGGTTTGAACTGCAAACATATGAAAGTTACGTTGTTGAAAACCTGCCGGTATTGTTGATTTGGACTATATTAATTGATTAAACTTAAGAAGATCAACCAAACTTTTTTTTTTTTGAAAATTTGGAGGCGGGGTGTGTTTATGATTAGGTTTGAATCTACTTTGTTTCACATATGATATACTGCATGAAGAGAAAAATATTCATTTGCATAAAACTTACTGTTATATTCCTGATTTTGGACTGCAACTGTTGAACTTCAGATGGAAAAACATTTAAGAAGCCTCGACGTCCCTACGAGAAGGAGCGTTTGGATGCAGAGTTGAAACTTGTAGGAGAGTATGGTCTGCGATGCAAGAGAGAGCTCTGGAGAGTGCAATATGCCCTGAGCCGTATTCGTAATGCTGCTAGAACTCTTTTAACTCTTGATGAGAAGGATCCGCGTCGTATCTTTGAGGGTGAGGCCCTTCTCCGCAGAATGAATCGCTATGGGCTTTTGGATGAGACTCAGAACAAACTTGATTATGTCTTGGCCCTGACTGTGGAGAATTTCCTTGAACGACGCTTGCAGACACTTGTGTTCAAGTCTGGTATGGCTAAGTCTATTCACCATGCAAGAGTGCTTATCAGGCAGAGGCATATCAGGTGAACTTGATCTCTTTACTGCTAATGGTAGAAAGGAAATTATTTTCTTGGCATTATATATGATGTTTTCTTCCGTACTTGTGGAGAATTTAGAAGACAGGAAGAGGTGATTTTTAATCTTGAATTTTTCTTTAAGGCTGCTGGAACTCTCTTCAGCTTTAAGATATAAAAATTTGTGACTAAATACAGCAGCATAACCTCCAGAAATTATGTCTGGCTTGTTGTGCTGAGTGTTTATTTTGGTTTTCACGGTGTCATGACTAGTGTTATGGACCTAGCATATGATTGAGATCATGATGAGCTTGGAATATGAGGAATAAAGACGGTTTTTTGATGGTTGTATTCTCTTTTTTGAGTATGCAGTGATATTATCTTATAGGTAAAATAAAAGGACTTTATAGTCTTATCTTTAAGTTAGTAAAAGGTTGTAGCATTTTTCCTTCTATTATTCTGGGATGATAATCATATAGATATTAGCTGTAAACTCTAGAAACACAATTTATATAAGAAAATTAATACTAGGTTTCAATTTTTTTCGGAGTTGATCATCTGCTTTTAAGCCCTTCTTCAAGTGAAGTGTAAATTATCACTATGAGAGATGGGATGTTATCACCATAGGCTTATTTGCGATCGCAGAACCTAAATACCCATAGAATAATTCCTCTAGGATGGAGTTTTTTGTTCAAGTTCGTTGCTTGGTGCTACTTGAGGAGTTTGATTTATCTCTGAGCTGGACCTTTACAAGATTTGAATGGTTTTATCTACTCTATTTTTGATGAAATCTTACTGATAACAAATGATTATTGGGTTTTTTATTTTTAGATATCTTGAACATGATTGTTGGCTTGTTTCCACCAGGTTACATGCTCTTACTGTCTTAGTCCTCTTTGATGGACAGCACTGCTAATGTAATTGATACTTGTTCCTGGTTGGCAGGGTTGGGAGGCAAGTGGTGAACATCCCATCGTTCATGGTGAGGGTTGATTCACAAAAGCACATTGATTTCTCATTGACAAGTCCATTCGGTGGTGGGCGCCCAGGCAGAGTGAAGAGGAAAAA
This sequence comes from Erythroxylum shatona, assembly GCA_027568895.1. NCBI lineage: Eukaryota > Viridiplantae > Streptophyta > Magnoliopsida > Malpighiales > Erythroxylaceae > Erythroxylum > Erythroxylum shatona. The sequence goes on from JAOSBK010000007.1 coordinate 23,657,078, forward strand.
CCAGAGGGCAGCTGCTAAGAAGGCAGCAGGTGGAGACGGAGATGAAGAGGATGAGGAATGAGCTATCATTTTAGATTCTTTTGAGTGTACTAGCTGATTTGGTTTATAAACACGGGTTATAATTGTGTTTGATGACGCATGAACTTGTGTATTTTTGACCGTTGTCATGGGTTAGATTTTCATTCAAATGACTAAAAGATTGGTTTTTTTTCCTCTAAAATTATAATTTTGGGTACATTCGTTATCAGATTAGTTTATCTGTTATCTTGGCCCTTGATAGTGCTGATACTAGTACTAGTTGTAATTTATAATCTTATGCCAACTAACAATGAAGAAAATTTCCGCCACAGGAATGGGATTAAAGATGGAACCCTGCTACTCTTGACTAGTACACGGCATGAAAATCCGCGCTGAAAGTCAAAACCATTTCTGTTAATCTATTGCCGAGCCATAGATTATCGACGCACATGAATACTTCTTAGACGCCATCTAATAATATTTTCATTTCCTCGAGTCATCTCGTCACGAAGGTAGTTCCTTTACCAAACCTAGAACAAGAAGAAGACCAAATTGTTTCCATGGAGCCCATCAACATCTTAAGAGGCTATGGCAAAGTTAGTTCCAACTTTGAAGATGCCACCCTTATTCGGCCACCACAAAAAAAACCTCCGATCACTACCCTCGCTATCTTTGCTATCCTTCTCCTGACCCTTGTCATCTCTCTGATGCTTGCAGCTCTCATCTACGAGAGCGTCACCGAATCACCAGAGTCTCCTTTTCTCTCCTCCTCCGATTCAATCAGAGTAGTCTGCAACGTGACTCGGTACCCCAACTCATGCTTCACCAGCATATCCTCTCTTAACACCCCAACTAAACCCGACCCAGAAGCTATCTTCAACCTCTCTCTTCATCTCTCCCTCAGAGAGCTCTCAAAACTTTCCTCCCTTCTCCAAACATGCAATTGCACTGGAATCGATGACTGCGTGACTCAGTTTGACGACGCGTTGGGTAGACTCAATGACTCGGTGTTGGCCATGAAGGTTGCCCCTGGAGAGAAGGTGTTGACTGATGAAAAAGTCAACAACATCAAAACTTGGATTAGTGCTGCTATGACTGATCAAGAGACATGCTTGGATGGCTTGTCAGAGATGGGATCGACGGTGATTGATGAATTCAAAGCTGAGATGGAAAGGGCAACGGAGTTTATGAGCAATAGTTTGGCAATTATTGCGAATATGCAGATCCTTCTTGAAAAGTTTGGTCTCAAGATGTAGTGAAAGTTTTCGTTCTCACGAGGCTTTTGGTGAGTGTCAAAGTATGTGATCTTGATTTATATTTCATATAAATCTGTACACCAAGTTCAAATTTTATTATTCCGTTTGTTGATGTTGTACAAATGTTGTTTCTGGGATTTTATGGTGGTAACTGGAGACTTTAATTAGCTGCTGAAGATGTTGATTTAATACCAAATTACTCCGACTTTAATGCGAGGAGAAGGAAGATCACCAGTTTTAGGAATTTCTTAAGGATTCTTGAAAGTACGACCATGAAGTGTTCTTACGAGGTTTATTAATCTACAAATTTCCAATGTCTTAACCATCTGATTTAAGCTTACATTTTCGATTCTCTTGTTTCCCTGCCTTCAGGATGCACATTTTGTTTCCTTGCCTAACTCCCTGCTGTAATAAAGTTGAATTCTTCTTCCCAGCAATATTTTAGTACTGCTTGGTATGCTTAATCAACGTTTTTCTAAGTTCTTCTAACTCGGATATTCTAAAAGGCTAACACTGGACTTAAATTCATAATTTGTGTGCTTAAGCAAGGTTCTTTTCAGTTCTTCTAATTGATATCGCATTACTCTAGACATTTGAAAGGGAGCACTGAGCTCAATACATTATCTGTGCCAATGTTCAAAATTGTATTATGTTGTTTTGAAATCGTGTGTGCTGTTCATTCTGAAATAAATTTTCTTCCAGATAAGCTCACACCCCATCCCAAGAATCCATCTTGTGTTGGCTGCTAATTTCCTCTGAAATTTATTGGGGCCTGACCACTTGACTTTTCCAAATCTTAACATGTTTAGGATGACAAGTATCAGTAGTTGCCCACAGACTTTGGGGTATTCCGGGTTAAATTATCAATACATGGAAAAGAAGCTTTATTTGCTAAAATTCAGGTTCTTTTTTCTCAACTGTCATATGGTTACTCGATTATTTTTAGTCTGTTGAACTGTGATTACAGTACAGCTATAATAGCATTAGATCTTTTCTATTTTAGTACAATTAATTATTCCGTTCAGTTATTATATAGATAATTTTAGGACTATTATTAACAATGTTGTTCGTGTGTATGATTATTTTTAGTTGATGAAAAAATGATTGTAATGAACTGGAGAATTTGTTGAGACGAGATTCTCTAATACACATACGATGAACTGATAATAGAGAGATTTTACCATGTATGCCAATGATGTATCAGCTTCTGTTTTATTAGTGCATGGAAGGTCTGAATTATACTTCCCATGACCCTCATGGACTTCAGATTTGGATAAAATTCCTGCTGATTTTTTTAGAATGTACTTGAGTAAGATCGTTCAGTCTCTTAATGTTTATAGTCCATTTGATCAGGAGGATTTTGTTGCAGCTTTGAAGTGTTGATTCTTCCAGCTCATTATTTGTTTGTCAGCACAATGTCTTGAGAAATCGGGTCGGGATTTAAACCGAACTACAGCGGAATAATCACGAAACTTTTTCGTGACTTTTGATTTCCCGAAAAACAAGATCTATTTAATTCTATAAAATAATTAATACAAATCAAAATAAAGCGAAAATTTAATTCGTATCTTATTCCGAAGCTTGATTTTTATCTTGATTCATCCCTCGAATCGTTTCCGAAACTGATCCGTCTCAACTATCGTAACTGCACAAGTGTTCGACTTCTAACGGTATCCACAAAACAGGTTGAGAGAACTCTGTAACTTTTACAGAGAGGGTTAAGCTTGAAGTACTAGCTACATAAAGCTTACGCCTATTTATAACAAGCTTAAGACGTTTTAGTAATTTAATTGAAATTAAATATTAATTTCAATTAAACTTTAATTAGAATTACAAATAACTCTAATTAAATACCAATTATGCCTATATAAGAATCAATATCTCATATCGATATTTATTTATTAAATATCTCATATTTAATCATAAAGTTTCTCAAATTTTACAAACAAGTCCAACTTGATTAAATTAACTTTTCTCTCTCCAACCCAGTCTATATGTGTGACTCATTAGATTCCCAAATATGTTGGCAATGACTATAAATTATAATTATAATTCATAATTAGATTTAGATAAATTAAAAATCCTTTTAATTTATCTTTAATTCCCTAATTAAGCAATTTATAATCATAGATCAAGATTGGCGCCTAGCAACTCATCATGACCACCCAAATATTTAGGAATGTCAAAGTGATTTTTACTAATCTTTTCGTGCATGATTTTTCCTCATAATTCAATTCTTTCATCAACCAATGTTTCAATTAGACATAAAGCATGAAATTAATGTCTACTCTAATTTGAGTCCAATTATATTAGTTCTCCGCCTTTAGCTATTGATTCAATTAGTGATATTTGTAAACTGTTTATATTAGTTATTCATGATTTCTTATTTTGCACGTAGAGCTATGCTCCGTGATTTTGTTTGACTGAGCCCTATGGGCCGGTATTTGTACAAATTTGTGATAGGCACTCGGTCACAATAATAAGAAAGAATGTGAGTCTCATGCTTATGACACTATAAGATTGAAATTTATTGAATGATTTGCAAAGTTGAATGAGTGATAAATTGGTGCAATTTTTTTGTTATGCTTAGCAATGTGAACTGTGTGATCTTATGATATACCATATTGTGTGAACATCTGGAATGTGTTTATGATCTGATTGAGTGTCTATAAAATATGTATTATGTGTATGTGATCCGGTGAAATCATCAATGATGGTTCACTCATTGAGTTCACAAAATTTATAAAATTTGCAATGTGAGTTTTTAGGTACGAGACTGGAGACCTAGTTCTTTCAACAGGACTAAAAGACCCTTTGGATTTTGTTATGGCTCAGAGGTCTGTCAGCTAGCCCTAGAAGTGTTGTGTTTCATATTTTGTAGTTTTTGTTAGAACCTGTATGGGGCTTTGTAAATATTTGTCTTAAGGAAACAGTGTAATGCAATGAATGGTTTTAAAAATGTGCTGACTTTCAAATGATGTTAGTTGATGCCATGTGTAAGTTGGATTTGTTTTTGCTCTAACATGCCATTATCATAGGATGCGTACTTAAATGTTCCTGAATGTTTGGGTACGTACCCTATAGTAGTAGGATGTTGCAAGATCCTCCACCTCCACTATCGCCACCACAAGCTGATGAAATGTCTTTGGATGAGATCGTAATGAGTTTGGCAACGAGTACTCTTCAATTCTAGTAGGAAACGAGGACTAGTCTGAAGACCTTGGAAGATCAATTAAGCAATTTAGCGGAGAGAATAGAAGCCCAAGTGTCTACAAGAGTTCTTAGCCCACAGGAGAGTGATGCGGAGGAGTTATGCATTCCTTCAGAGAGTGGAGATCATTTGGAGAACCCAGAAGTAATAACGAAATAGCAAGAGGAGTTAGGAGAAGAAGAGGTTATAGTTCGAGAAAAGATAGAGGGTGTGCAACCTCCTAAGGTAAGCGATGTAGTTCATGTTATCACTAACCGAATTTTGTTTCCTTTTCCTAATTGTTTACAGGTTAAAGAAGAATAAGAATAAGAAGAAAAGAAAGAAGAAAAAAAAGTCGCTAAGCACATATGAGTTGAATGAGTTATGGGCAAGCGAGTTGAAGATCAAAGGTGACAAGTAGGATGTTGCGTCTCTACAACCATTGGCATTAATTTTACAACGATCATCCTGGTGTGAGAAAGACGATGCTTGAAAAGGCAAGTGGACATTAGAGTATGATGGTGAAACGATGAAGTTTCGCTCATCAGAAGTCATGGAGCGTCGTGCTGAGAAGGAGTCGACTTCAAGGGAAGTTACTCTAGGTTCCTCACAAAGTTTGAGCATGCTACCTGCTGGACTCAAACATCCATTTGATAATGGATGATGTACATATGCCAAGGGTCAAGCTTATGACCTTAAATAAGTGCTTGATGGGAGGCACCCCATTCGTATCCCTTTCTTTTGTGTATTTTTCTCTTTTATGCATATCTTTTGAGTGTTTGTTTTGAATGTTTTACTTGTTTTCTTCGGGTTGTTTTATTTGTAGGCATTTGCAAGGGAAGCTGCAATCATTCATTTAAAAGATGCATATGGCGTCTTCAATTTAGGGGAGTGCTTCTATTTCCATGTTGGGCCCAAGTCCTATTGCTTATCTCGAGGCAACCATTTGGGGCCATCTAGTAAGGATCACGCTAGAGGAGAGTCGAAAGAAATCAAATTTCAATAACCTTTTGCAGCGTGTCTAGTGGCGGGTTCGTCGTGGCGAGCACTGGGAAGGATTCTTTCCAGCTCCCTTCAGGAGAAGTTCGCCACGACCAAAATTTGACTTCGTCATGGCAAACTCTCAAGGGAGAGGGACCGCACCCTTTGGGATAAATACGTCACGACGAAGTCCCCAACTCAAATCCAAAAATCCTACGTCATGGCGAAGTTACTAAAAATCAAGTAAAATTACCCTTCGGGAAAGATTCGCTTAGGCAAACTCTTGGCTTCGCCGTGGCAAAACCTTCAGATCTGAAACCCAAAACCCAACAATCACACATTCTAATTTTTTCATATACACTTTCAACAATCACAATAAACAACAACTTAACCAAAGAGATAAATGTCAACATACTCAAAGAACTTCTTCATTTCCAAATCTCAATACAACATACTACTAACAATCTCAACAACAAGATAAATATGAACATAGACATAAAGACTTACACAAAAGCAACTTCTTCAATTCTTCATTTCATTAATGAATCCAAACAGAGTTTCAACCTAGCTTTAGTTACATATCAACATACACATAACTAACTTAAAACAAAATACAAAGGATACTCATATTTGATGTGCCTACAAAGTTATCCAAAATATGGTCACTAAACTATCTTGGAGTTTCCGATACCTTGTAAGGATCAACAGTCATCTTATTCTGCACCTGAGGAGTAGAAAATATTGGGTTGAGCTACAAGCTCAGTGGCTAATATATTTATAGCCATCAATAACGAGCCACACATTCACACATATATATACATATATATTTAGCAATTCAATAATCAACAATTCAAACTCACAACTCATAGTTAACAAACTGTCATCACATAGAACATATTATGCAATTTAACCATCGAAGCATAACACTCAATTATGCATCATACTTGACAAATTGAATGAAATGCACAAACAATTGGCTCGAGGGTTCCATAGGTTGAAATGGAGAAACCAAAATTTACACCATGAACAAAATTAGTCCTTTTTCTTCGAAGCTCATATGCCACAAGCGGGCTGCTGAGAGAAGGCTCTTATCAACTTGTACGTGACAAAGCGAAATGGTTCCTCTCTTGTCCAAATAAAAGCAAATTTTCATGCTTAATTCAATTCATCACATATATTCATGCTCTCATACATCTCATGCTTATGAAGGATGAATTGATAGGGTGTAGTGGTTTTGCATGTTTGCTCGAGGGCGAGTAAAGGTTTGGTGTGGGGGAATTTGTTAAGTTGTCATTTTGTGCTTATTTTGTATATAAATCTCTTTAATGTGTTGAAATTATTATTCAAAATTGATGGA
>JAOSBK010000007.1:23688865-23704285 GCA_027568895.1 Erythroxylum shatona
TTTGCTAAAACTTCCTTCTAGAGAAATGTTCCTCATTGTCTCAATTTCATAACACCACCAAAATCATTTAATTTGGTGCACTACTCCAAAAGTTATACTCCAAACATTTCAGACTATTCTTATGCTAACACACTTTCCAGCGATTTACTTCCATCCAAAAATTGACATTCTTAAAGACTAAATTGAAACTCGAATCCTTCATAACATTTGTAGCCCTATTTCTCTAGTTTAATTCAAATTGAGAATCACCTCAATTGGATGACTAGAGAAAACGTTATGACCTAAACAAGTTCAGCTCTTACTAATCCAAGACTGATCACTAAACCTAACTTTAATTCAGAAATTGAAAGTCTTAGAGTCCGAATTGAAATTCAGTCCCTTAAGATAACTTGTAGACCCAAGTCTCTAATTTAGTTTGCAACAAGACTCAACTCAATCGGATCTCCACAGACCAAGGATTTATCAAAATACTGATCCATGTTCAGAAAATTATCCAACTCATTTTGATTAAATAAATCTCTTTCAGTTTAATCCCAAAAATCATAAATTCTTCATGGAGGGGTAGAGGGATGTCTTAGGAATCCAACGCTTTAAAAATTAAGTCAATCGGTGGTTGGACGAAAAAGTTATAGCCAAAAGAGTGGATTGTATTCAGAAAATAGTCTTCCTTAAACAAAATGGGAAGTCGCGACCGTGCACATGCACGATCGCCACATTCTGGCGGACCAGCGGAGTTGAGATTGTGAGCATGCAAGATCACCACATTTTGGCGGACCGGCAGAGTCGCGTTCGTGCGCATGCACGATCGCCACATTCTGGTGGACCTGCGACCCTTTTACTTCACCAACATCTCTACTTCCAAACTCCATAACTTTTGATTCAGAACTCCAAAATCTACAAACTTGATATAATTGGAAAGCTGAAAGAATTATCTACAACTTTCATGAAGGACCCAAAAACCAATTCCATCTCTAAAGGCGTCAAAAGTCTACTCAAAGTTTCTTCCCAAAAATGCCTTCCTAAAACAGCAACACAACTTCCACAAATCATAACTTAAAAATTCCATGTTCCAAAAATTCCATACTTTATATCAATTGAAAGATCGAAACAAAATCTACAACTTTCATGAAGAAAATAAAAATCAATTTGGCCTCTAAGGGAGTCAAAAACTACTTCAAAGGTTCTGTCCACTATTGATCGTCCCAAACAGTAACAGAAATTTCTAAAATTTATAACTTCACATTCCACGGTCCAAAATTTCCATACTTTACATCAATGGAAAGATAAAAAACATAATCTAAAACTTTCATGAAGAACTTAAAAGCAATTTCAACTTCTAACTGGGTCAATTTTTCAATCAAAGTTTCTGCTAGAAATTTGTCATCCTAAAACAACATCCAAACTTCCAAATTTCATATCTTCCAATTTCTACAACCAAAAATAACATATTATACATCATTGTAAAGCTATGAAATTTCCATGTAACTTTTATGTAGACCACTTAATCCAATTCAAACCACATCAGTCCAGAATTTTCATCAAAACATAGTACACACAAATCTTCACTTATGAGCATTTTCCAAACACAAAGCAAAATAACTTAAATTCGAACGATCATAACTTTCAATCCCGATACCGAAAAATGTCATACTTCATAGCGATAGAAAGCTATCAACATAAACTACAACTTTCATGAAGATTATTTTATCAAATTCTGCCTAAATCAAGCCAGAAAAATTCACAAAGTTTCAGATCAAAGTTGCCACTTTCTGCTACTATTCATCCTCAAAATTTTCAGATTTTCAAATCTCCAAAAATTTCACACTTTCACTTCCATTCAAAACAATTCATTCACTATCAATTTCATTTAAACTCAAAACACTATTTTAGGCCATAATTAATCATAAACATCAATAACAAAAGCATATTTCACATATCTTAATCTCATGTAACAATTTACATTCTTGAATTTTCTTTTTCTTTGCACATGAATAAGTCACCACCAATTCCTCATTTAATGTCAATTTATACTTCAAAATTTCAAGAAAAGTTCGGGGTCCAACAATAATGCAGGCTACTTCATCTTAGAAGGAGCATATATAATGAAAAACATTGAGAGAATGTAGAGGTCTTGATACACATCCATGTATTCTTAGAGATCCCTCTGAAAGTTTAAGAATAAGATCATCGTTTAAGAACAACTTTATAGCTTTCATCTCACAATTAGAACCAAAGTTTGTTGAAGAAGCTCTTACTGATGACAATTGAGTCTCAACAATTGAGTCTGTTGACAAGAACAAAGTATGGAATCTGGTCCTCATCCACAAAACAAGTCAGTTATTGGAACTCGTTGGGTATTTCGAAACAAACTTGATGAAAATGGTAAGTTGGTAAGAAACAAATCTAGATTTGTACAAGGTTACAATCAACAAGAAGGTATTGATTTTGATAAAACTTATGCACTTGTTGCTAGGTTAGAATTGATTAGAATTTTACTTGCCTTTGCATTCTATAGAAACTTCAAGTTACTCCAAATAGATGTTAAAAGTGCATTCTTAAATGGTTACATCAACGAAGAAGTATTTTTCAAGCAACCCCCAGGTTTTGAAGATGAAAACAATCTGAATTACATGATAAAGTTATCCAAAGCTATGTATGGTTTAAAGTAGGCTCCTCTAGCATGGTATGAGAGGTTAAGTAACTTTCTTCTTGAGAATAACTTTGAAAGAGGAAAGGTCGATAAAACTTTATTTATTAAGAGAAAGGAGAATGCCTTACTCATAGTGCAAATATATGTTGATGATATAATATTTGAACTAATCCATCCTTCTATGAAGAATTCTCAGCATTAATACAAGGGGAGTTTGAAATGAACATGATTGGAGAATTATCATTCTTTCTTGGATTACAAATCAGACAAATAGAAAAAGGAATCTTTATTAGACAAGATAAATATACAAAGGAACTCATCAAGAAATATCATTTTGACAATGTCAAACCCGTGGTTACTCTAATGTACATTAGAAATAAACTTAATAAAGACAAAGAAGGCAAAGCTACAGATGAGACAAAGTATAGATGAATGATTAGATCACTACTATAACTTACAAGCGCAAGACCAAACATTATGCTTAGTGTGTGTCTTTGCCACGCTTTCAATCAAATCCAAAAGAAAGTCATCTTCAAGCAGTCAAAAGAATCTTTCGATATCTTCATAGAACTATGGATTTTGGACTATGGTATCCAAAAACTGATTCATTTGACATAGTGGGCTATTGTGATGCAGATTATGCAGGTGATAAAGTTGATCAAAAAAGTACAAGTGGTAACTGTCAGTTTCTTAGAGGATATCTAGTATCTTCATCCTGTAAGAAACAAAATTGCACGGTGCTTTCGTTGATTGAAGCAGAATACATAACAGCTTCTAGCTGTTGTGGTCAAATCTTATGGATGAAGCATTAACTATAGGTTGTTTCTCTAAATTTTCATCATATTCCTATATTATGTGATAATACTAATGCTATAAATCTTTCTAAAAATCCTATGCATCATTCTAGGACCAAGCATTTAGAAATCAAACATCATTTTCTTAAAGATCATGTTTTAGAAGGAACCATTGACCTTTTGCATGTTAATATTGATAATCAAGTAGCTGACATTTTGACCAAATCACTCCCTGAAGATAGATATTATGTGTTAAGAAAAGAGTTTGGTACATGCAAACTCTCTGATATTATTTCTGCATAAATATTCTTTACTACATGTCTTCATATTTCGTTTAGCAGGCTCCTTCAATTTTGATTCCTTAGAAACTCTTTTGTAGTTTAGTAGGCCTGTTAGAGTTTAGAAGGCTTCTTCCGGGTTGACATTCCAAGTGACACGTAAATAGGGAGTCATTAATGGCATCATTTTAGCCTTTTTAAAAATATGTGCACAGTTTGACAAATCTAAGTATGTGTCTATCAAAAGATACATAACTACTTACACTTCCTCTTTTAGCCTATACTTCTACTCATCCTCTCACGAGATCAACGCTCAAGAATCACTTAGTATACCCTAAGCAAACTTCTCTCGTCTTCTTTGTTATTCTCTCTGCGCCCTAACTCTCTACATTGCCTCTTAATATCTCTCGTAAACTTCACCAAGCTCACTACAATGACAAGAACAAAATCAAAAGGACAAAAGAAATGTTTTGCCTCAACTTCTAGCCATGACGAAACACCTCATCATAAACAAACATTTTCTTCTAATTTCTCGTCTTTGTCTCCCATTGTAGGTCCTCTAGACACTACTACTAAACCTGTCTTTGTCACCTTAAAGCTTCAAAATTCAGAAATACCCAATCAAGAGACCACAAAAGATAGGAAAAGGAAGATTGTTGATATGTTTTCTTAGATTATACTTATTTCTCTTCAGATGAAAAAGAAGAAACAATCAAAAAACAATATGCTTCTGACTCAAAAAAATAAGAAGAAGAAGAAAAAGGAAAAAGAAAAGGGATAAGAAAATAAAGAAGAAAGTGAAGAAGAAGACAAGTCTTTTAGTAAGGGGGAGTTACTAAAAAATGTGAAATTCCATTTACTTATTCTCTCCCAACCTATTCCTTCACCAAAATCTTCCGTAATTCCTAAACCTAATCTAAACGAAAAGAAAGTGCCTGAAGTGCATTGGGAAATAAATGAACATGGCTCAAATGAAAAACATTCTCGGTTGGAAAAAAGACCAAGGACTAGAGGAATTGTTACAAAACAAGCTCTGAAAAAAGAAAATGTTATGTTAGAAAAAAAGAAAAAGATGAGTCCAAAAAAAGGAAAAGAAAAGAGAAAAGGAAAGGAAAACAATCTATGGTTGAAGAAAACATTGAGGAAGCCATCATCAAAGATGAGCTATTTATAGAATATGACCTATTTGAAGAAATCCCTAGAGCAAAAACGTCCAAAAAACTCATGGTCCATAAGGAAAATTGTCACCACTAATAAAATCATTTCAATCAATGGATGTTAAAGTCCGCTATGAAATGCAATACAAGAAGAGAAAAATGGTTATTGTATGCATTGTGCCTCCTCGCAAGTTTGATGATATCGGTATTCCTCTTTCTACTTTCTTGGTTGTTATTAGGTAGGAGAACTTTTTGAATTTGGATGATACATGTGTGATGAATTAGTCTGATTTTTTTACACAAACATGGGAAAAGAAGAAATGGATGGAAAACTAGCCATCATATTTTGGGTGCGAAAATGTGAGATCTTGATAACAGAGGATATACTAGGGAATATTTTGAACATAGCTCCCATAGGTAGGATTGGCCTTCCTTGCCATAATTGTGGCATTGCTAATTTTGATTTGGGAAAGGTTATGGACTTCATATGTCTACTTTGAGAATGCCCATAAAGGTAGACCCATGTGTACAAATCTGTACCTACTACTTAGACTCCTTGCATCAATATCGACTACTTCAATTTTTTCAAGAAGTGGCTCAATAGAAAGATGTAGTCTCGTGGATACCTATGTAGTATACAATCTATTGAAAGGAAATAAAATGAATCTCCCAGCAATGATTCTGAAGTTTATGGTGGAAAAGGGAAGCCATAAGAACACTACTACAGGTTTGCCTTAAGGAATGTTGTTAACCAAGATCTTTGCATATTTTCGTGTTCCCTTTGATAATCTAACGTGGTATAAGCCTGGCAAGTTTCATTCCTTTATCCCCTCCCAATTTAGGTACAAGTTGAAAGAAAACATTTGGGTGGAAAAGAAAACAGATAAAGTAGCAGATTTCTTGGGTCCTACCTTGAAGTAGAGATCTGAAAGGATACTAGAAATTATAGGTCCTACTCCAGAACAAGAGGCTCCTATCCCTCCTTAGGACACAAATAGTATGGACATTTTACAATAGTTAAGGGACACTCATGCTAATCAGGATCAAATACACGAACAAATCGACGACCTCCAAAACCAAGTCCTGGATTTGCAAATTCTCCTTAGGAAAAATCCTCATTGACTGTGGCAATTGATTCTTTTCTTATTTCATTCTATTTTATTTCACTTGCTCACTATATTTTATTACTTTTGATAATGAAAAAGGGGGAGAGTTTATGTGGATATATTTTTGCATATTTCTATATATATGATGATATATTTCTTAATGCTACCTTGGTTATATATTTGAGATTGATTTTGATGTTAAATTTGTGAAAATCTATGATATATAAAGGATAGGTTCCTTTCTTAAGAGACAAGCTCCTTCTAAATGTCTAAACGTATAAAAGTCATAGGTCTCATTCAAAATCATCTATTATCTCTTTGAATTTTGAAAAATATATCTATTATTTCTTGTCATCATCAAAAAGGGGGAGATTGTTAGCTTGAAGTTTATTATTAACAATTTTGATGATAACTATTTAATATTTCAAAATTCAAATTGGATTTATTTCCTTGTATAATTAACAGTATTATTCTCAAAAGGAAATAAAATCATAACAAATACGTGTTTCTTTCTTGCAGGAACCTTCATTATGAACTTACCTTATTAGAAATGATTTATCTAAAAGGATCCTACTAATTATGAAGGTCGTATACTAGTCCCGTAATTACTAGAAATTTTTTTACAAAGATGACATAGAAGTTAATTCATATTTAAATTCATCTAGTTGACTAAAGATGTAAGTGAAGCAACAACTAGTTAAAGAAATTGACTATTTAAGGAAGAGCGACAGCACTTGCAAAAATAACATACTCAGGCTTTCAAAACATTTGAAAAACATTTATATTCTTGAGAGTCACATCATTCTTATTGTGCCTTAGAAAGTGGAATCACTATATCAAGAGAGAAATTGTTATTTTATTTTTCTGTAAGTTTTTATAAGCTTTTTATACACTTCAAGTGTGGAAGATTGGAGAACCTTGAAAAATATGTACTCGTGAGCTTAGAGAGGCTCATCAAATTTAATACTCATATTTTTATAGTGAAACACTCAAGTTGGATACTTAGGGACTAGATATAGACTTGTATTATAAGCTGAACTAGTATAAGTCAACTACGTCCTTCTTCTCTCTCTCTCATTACCTTTTATATTTCAGCATTATATTGTATGTGTGTGTTCATTTCAGCAAGAGGCTCCTTCACTTTTATAATATGTTCCTTCTATTTTCAACTTGTTAATGGATCCTTTTAGTTTTAACAAACTCCTTCTGTTTTTACATTATTTTAATAAGATTCATCATTCAACAGGCTCCTTTCGCTTAAGTGTGGTCCCATTTCACAAAAGGCTTATATCACCTAACAGGCTCCTATCGTTTAAAAGACTTTATCTTCTGACAAGCTCCTGATGTTTTTATTATTTAACTAGGATCTGCTTATTATACGAACTAAAAAAGTTGCAAAATTTTTATTAGTCACACATAATTTACCCCCCTCTTATGTGTGTTTGCTTTATTAAAAGGGAGAAATTTTTAGATCTTGAGTATTTATGTGTAAGCAATTTTTATGTTGGATTGAACACTAGTAGAGTTAAAGGTGAGTTTTGGCTACAATGTATTTGGGGGGTGAAGCATGGCCTTAGCATGAGTTATATGTGAGGAATAGAATAACCAAATATCCTCCTAGTTAGGGTGAGTTTTTGTTAGCATTGGAACAAAGGTTTGGAGAAGTAGCTTTTGAAGACCTAGTGGGGGAATTTAAAGAATTGAGGCAGAAGGGGTTTATGCAAGAGTATTGTGTTAAGTTTGATATGTTATTACAAAAATTAGTAATGCTAGAACCTTACTTCGTTAGTATGTTTTTAAACAGGTTGAAGGCAAAAATTGAATATCTAGTGAAGTTGTGGAATCCAAGGACTCTTTATTAAGCATATGATTTGGTAAGGAAGCATGAAATGGTGGCCGTACATTGTGGATTGATGACAAGGTTCCAACAGAGAGTTTCAAATTATGCTAGAAACTCACTGAATGTATTAAAATCCTCACCAGGTCTATCGCTTACTACTATGCATGAAAATCTAAAGGGAGACAAGGAGTTAAAATAGAGCAAGACTAATTCTGGTAAGGAATTGGATGAGCATCAAACTAAGGGGTTGCACTTCTAGTCTGAAGAAAAATACATTCCTGGTCATGAGTGCAAGAAGAAAATGTTGCAGATGTATGTGGTAGAAGAACAAGTGGAGAATGAGGAAGTTGATCTAGTTCAAGAATAATTGGTTTTAGCGATAAAAATTGCCAACGAAAAATACTGATTTTTTGTCAACAAACAAATTTGGTGATAGAAAAGAGTCATAAAAGAAACAACCGTAGGTAAAATTTCCTAACGGAATTACAATTTCCATCAGTAAATTTCCCTATAAAATTACAATTTTTTTCAAGAAGATTCCTGATAGAAAATGTAATTTCGTTGCAAAATTTCCTGACATAAATTAAAATATCCATTGGTAACTTTACCAACAAAATTATAATTTTCTTAGGGAAATTTACTAATGAATAAGCAATATCCATTGTTAAATTTACATTTAGAAAATAGCATTTTGTCGATAATTTACCTACCAATTTACCTATGGAATATAAAAGTCCATCAATAATTTACCTACGCAATATTGTAATTCTGTCAATAAATTTACCTATAGTAATTTTAGCTATTGTTTCTCACTTCCCACTCGAATTTTTTGTTGATAATCTTTTAATTTTTTAACATTAATTTCTCTAAATAATATAATCTTGATTGATAATATAATGTAAAAATTATCATTTTTGGTAATATAATATAAAAATTATAATGTACAATAACAAGTATCTTGAAAATAACTATGAATTAAGAATTTATTAAAAAAACTTAAGAGTAACAAAACATCAAATATATTCACTTAATTACTGAAATATTGTAAATCTAAGCTATGCAATTGGTGAAGGCAGATGATCTTACCGTTGTGATGAGTTGCTGGCCTTCCCCTTCAACTCATCATTCTCATTACAGAGTTGGGCTATTTACTTCATTGACTATCACAACTGAGTTGTCATCATCTTTACCGTGTTCTTAAGCTAAACGACTCTCTCATTAGATGTGGACTGCCTACTAGATCCAATTGTATTGGATGTGGAGGATTACGAATAACATGTGTTTGCAAATGAATCTAAGCCAAAAATCCTTCCACGACGATCCCTACCACCTACTGCATCAAGATATGTCTGACTCTCGTTAACAGTTTTGGAGTTCTGATACTATCATTCAATGCTTTCTTGCATTTGGTCATATCATTATAATTGTTTATATTGATAAGTTATATTTTTAACTAATATTATTTATCAAATTAATATTAAAGTATAAATTTTACATACATTAAGTTGCCTGCATCGGGTGTTGATGAAGGTCACACCATCATGCTTCTTAGTATGGGTGTGCAAAAAGAGCTAGCATGGTGTAGTCTTTCCTGCCCATAGACTTTTCCTATGTTAGAATAAAGTGTTATAATTAAGTGAACTATAATTTCAAAATCAATAGAGTTTCATCTATTTTTATAATATATACCCCTATTAAACAAAAAATTATCTCAACAACACAGTCATTCATGGCAATAAACATTTATAAAATTATCATTCTCCATAATACACATATTTTCATTCTAAATTTCATACATCAAAGTACAAAAATCAAAATATAAGTGTAAAGTTTAGATACTTACAAGTTTCTCTGCATGCTTTTAGTAGGTCATAGATCCTCCAGTGTGTATGGTTAAACTCTCTCCCTTTGGTCCTCCCTGTCTGTTTGTAGAATTACACTCTGAAATGGAGATTGCCTTGGGTGTTCCCTAGTATTGCTACCAACGACTCTATATTTCCTCAGATAAGGAGGTCGTACTCCATTCTTGTTTATCAAACCAAGAAAGTCTCTACAACATGCATGGGCTCGCCTCTTCCAGACATCATAAATGATATTATCAAATTTTGAATTGCAAAAAAATTCTTTTTGAAAAAAATGATTGAATAATTTAGATAAAGTGAAAAAGATTAACAAATTTAGTTTTTGTACCTCAAACTCTTGATAATAAAAATCCTTTATCCCCT
This sequence comes from Erythroxylum shatona, assembly GCA_027568895.1. Classification (NCBI taxonomy): domain Eukaryota; kingdom Viridiplantae; phylum Streptophyta; class Magnoliopsida; order Malpighiales; family Erythroxylaceae; genus Erythroxylum; species Erythroxylum shatona. The sequence continues at coordinate 23,698,916 of JAOSBK010000007.1, forward strand.
GAGAGATATTTTTCCATATATAACCCTCAAGTTCTATCCTCTCCTTGAACTTGATGAGACATTTCTAGAGCATTTTCCAAATGGAACCAATATAATATATAAGCTATTTTAGATCATTTTCAAATTAAAACCTACAACTTCAGTATAAACTTATGGTGTTATCATGTATTACAAAATTTTTAGAATTTCACTCACAAATTGTTGACAATTGTAATGTAAATTATTCCATCAACTCCTTTAGCTCTAGGCTAAAGTCTGCCTCCTTCATCTATAGTGTTTACCCCTGATACCTCTGTTAGTATAGATTCATATTATTGTGTGAGAGTAAGGGTGCCAGATGGTGTAGTAGTAAGTAAGGAATGTGACTCTACAGGGATCGTAGGTAGGGAAGGTGAAGCCTCATCTGGATATGCACTAGCTAGACATGCAACACCTGATTATGTAGTTTCTACAGAATGTGATGTTTCACCTAAACGTGTACTGGCTCCTCCAAATGGTGGTAACTTGACCCTTAGCCACATCATATCATGTTTTCTCTTCTGTGACATATTTTTAACCTGAAATTCACATTTTATTGATTATTCCACTAATAGAACAATATAAATGAAATATATAACAATATATATTTGATGTAATAATAAATTTATTCACATAATATTCTATTACTTATACAAACTAATCGCTATCATCACTCAATTATAAATCAAAATTATCACCATCTTTGGTTTCTGAAAACGTCAAGCTCCTCTTATGATCTCTCACCCTTTATAGATTCCTCATCATCTCCAGATGAAATTTCAACATATTCATTTATTGGATTGTTCAAAGGTTCATTCTTGTTATATATTACATATGCATTTATTTCATGAACATCTTAAAACACTTCACTTTCAATTCTCTTATTTTCTCCTTTTCTGTGCAATTCAAAAACACCTCTAGGTTTTACTTTGCAAACGACCAACTAATCTAACTTATCTCATTTTAAAATAGGAAAAGGGACATAATACACCTAGGTCACTTGCATCACCAACACGAAAGTTTCAAATTGTCTAAATCCTCTTCACGTGTTGGTTTCAACTAGATTGTATCAGCTATGCATTTTTGTTCCAACATTAAGAGTTGGATTAAACCATTCAAACATAAATATCACACTCCATTTTATTGGCAACGTAAGGTACTCAATTTCAAGTATCTCAATAATTTTACCATAGTAATCCATCAATTATCCCTGTATGCAAATCCCACTATTTATGCTATGAGCATAATAGTTTGTATGAAATTTGTATTCATTAACAAAATATACCAGATACGATTTAACAATTCCAAAGGCCCTTTTGCAAGATCACATATAAACATGTTCTCTATTAGATTTTCTGAGGCCTACATTAACAAATTATCATATTAAATAGTATAATGTCATTTAAAAACTTCGATCTGATAATTCAACCATTTCAATTATTGCAAGTGAAAACTTACATATTTCTCGAACCGTTGACAAAAGTTTCTTTCAACTTCTTTATTGACATCATCTTGTTGTTTTTTGGGCATTAGCTCGTGTAAACATTTCTCATTTAATATAAAGCATTATTATGTATTTTAGTAGTGAGCACCACTCACCTCGAAAAACAAAATAATTATTTTCAAAATTAACTTAAACTTACTGCACGAAAGATTGAACCTCTTGGCAATTCGATGAAATGTGACCATGGGTAGCCTCTATTTCTTCTTATGCTAACATTCTTCTTATTGAACGTCCATATGTTCGTGTAGGATAGTGAAAATAGATAAGTTACTATCAACATCGCCCATTTCACCCCATCGTCATTATGAGGAATTTTTCCTTCTCTTGTGTACATATGCGACTCAAAATAGTATGAACAAAATGTATTTGCTTCCTCTACTAAATAAGCATTACATGTCGAACCTTCAACTCTAGCCTTGTTTTTAACATTTTCTTCAAGTGATGCAAATACCTACAATAAAAATAGATTATTACAATTCTAATTAAAACATGCTATAAGTTTTATTTAAATATTAACTATAATTACCTCTTAAACAGATACATCCATCAATATTAAACTGGACTAGTAAGTTTAGCCTTGTTTGTTAAATGTAACAAAGGTAGATGCTTCATACAGTCAAAGAAACTTACAGGGAAAGTCCCTTCTAATTTTCACATGATAACTGGAATTCCCTTTTTAGTTTTTCCAATTTAGTCAACTTTATTTCAAATGATGTTAAGCTTTTGAAAAGCAAACTTAATTCCATTATAACTTCCCATATCTTATGTAGTAGCAACTCCCAAAATGCAATTGAATTAGCCTTTGCATAAACACATGAAAATTATGATTTTTCATCCTAAATAATTTGTACTCCCTCATGTTCACATACCATGCCAAGTTTGAAACATAACCATCAAGAAACTTCAAACTTTTCAAACATTCACACAAAATTTTCTTTTGTTTTTTCCAAAGTGTAACATGATATGCAAAGATTTTTATCTAACTCGTTCCTTCTACAAAAATGTTTCAAATCAACTCGTGATTTTTCATTGTCCTTTGTCCCCCTTTTAATGTTCATTATGGTGTTGAACAAATTGTCAAAAAAAATTATGCATCACATCTAGATTATGAGGTATTAAATTAGTTTTCCAATATTGAAAATCTCAAAAGATACTTCAATTCCTCTAACCAAAGTTTTTGCTAATGCTTCTATTAACTTCTTCAACTTCAAGTTTTGTAACTTTTAGCAACCCTAATTCATCAACCTCCTATAATATCTCTTCACTAGCTTTATGAGGGGGGCAAGTTGTTTGTACCTTCCTATTCTTAATGAACTTTTGTTTATTGCTTCTCACAGGAAAACTAAAATGTTTTGCCCCCATTAGGAAGATAAAAGGCATAATCATTGCCACGGTAAGGGCAAGCTAATTTTCTTGTTATGCTTCATCCAAACAACATATCATATGCAGCAAAATCACTAATAGTCCATATCGAAATTGCTCTCAACAAAAAATTTTGTTTAAGAGATATATCATATGTCTCCACACCAAATTCTCAAAGTTGATGCAATTCAGATACCAATGGTTATAAGAATTGTAACATCACTTATCTTAAAGCCACCAGCTGCCTTCTTTTTGTTTTATTCTACAATAGCTAGGTGTCAATGTTATTGGCCACTAGCTCCTTTCTTTTTAATGGAGAGTCTCCTCCTTGCCTTAAGCTTTCAACCCATGCATGCCTCTGTTTTTGAATCGATGGAGAGTGTTTTGTCTTACTTTGGAGGCTATCTTTTGTCCGTAATTGAAGGCCTTGGTGAATGGAAGTGGCGTGACGTTGATCCTTGGCTGGTCGGAATAGATTTTCCAAGGTCAAATTCGACAGCACATAAAAACTAAATGGTGATGATTTAGGAGCTGAAATTTTATCAATATCTTCGTCTTTGAGTTAGCTTCAATATGAGACTTGAATCACGGATTGCGCCAGCTGAGTCAAAAGTTATGATCAAAACATTGTTGAAAGGTCATTCTGGAGATCCAAAATATGACACAAATTTCGTGAATTTATTTCTCCTAAATTCCAGCTCATAAAAATCTGCAATTGGTCCCAAAAAATCTGTAAATGAGTCAAGAATTTATGTATGAAATTTCAAAATTTTTAGATAAACTAATCTAGAGATAAAAATCCCACAACGATTAAAGGTCAAATATGCCAAAAATCGAAAAACAATGCAATTTGAGTCTATCTATTTCATTTATGCATTTTACGTCAATGAACCTCAAATAATGCTAAAACATGATAAACCATCCATAGATGAATATAAAATGAATGTAAATGACTATGAATAAAGTTCTAAACAGCCACTCAAAATATCCATTAACAATTTCATTCATTAAAGACAAAATTCCCATTCAATAGGGATTCAAATTAGAGAATCCATAAGACAAATTCACTAAAATTGATCGTAGAATTCTTAAACCCATACATTTATTAAGCTTTATGAACCAAAACCTTTTCAAAATCTAGAAGATTAAAATCAAACTTACCTTGAATCTTCACCAAATAGTGAGATTGTTAGCTCTAATGGAAGCTCGGATTTTCCTCTTCCTTTTTCCCTTCTTGAACAACTTCAAAATCACTCTTTAAAACTAAGAAAAATCATACCTAGCTTAGCTATCTTTCTCTCCTTTCTTTTCTCTCCAACGACACTCTCTCCCTCTTCTTGTTAAGTTATCAATTTGCGCTTATTTTGTACTTAATTCTCTTTAATGTGATGAAATTATTATACAAAATTAATGAAATTGTCTTATAATTGTTTACAGATGATTTTCAACACCTTAGAGAAGAAATTGAATCAAAAAGATGCAAAAGAATGAAGAAAATCCGAAATTCTAAGTTTGACAACAATTCAGTGACTAAGCGTGGGCACCTTTAAGGATGAAATAAATATGCAAATCAATTTTCAAGATTCAAAATCGAGATTTTCACAATCTTTAAAGATTATATTGCCATCTATCAAGGGGATTGACTACCTAAAATTGGGGGATATATTATCTACTGAAAATCAAGGAAAGATAGAGGAGAAATCCAAAAAAGTATAAAGGAGGGTGGAATTACTGTTCACGCAGTCTTGGTTTTATATAGATTTTTGTTTTTCTGCAATTTTTCTCTTCAGTCTTTTTGCGTTTTTTGCACCTTTTCTTCCATATTTTTGTATTCTTCAAGAAAGGCCCAGGATGGGGACTTGTTATGTTATTATTTCTTTGATTTCTGTTTTCGTTATGAATAGTTAAACTTCTTTTCTTGGTTGAGCGGATCCGTGTTATCTGCTATTATGTGTGAGATGTTTCAATAAAGTTTATGTTGTTGATGAACATTGAATATCTTCCGCGTTACTTTTCTAATTGAGTTGATTGATTTCTACACAACTAGGGATTAATTCATTCAATAGCTAGATTAATGAAATATGACATTCAATTTCGTTAATTACAAGTAGCAATTAGGATTACCTTCTTTACGTTAGAGTCAAAAATTCTAAGAAGATATTCGCTTGATTGATTGCATGTCGTATATATATTTCTCTTGCTCATTGGTTTCTTGATTCGTAAAGCTATTATTCAATTGAACCTACAATCATATCTTGGTCGTTGATTAATAAGAATACTAGGATACATGTTTTTAGTCATTACACTTAAGAGAAAACATCCCCAATGAATGTTTGTTAATGATTGAAATTTTATATCAAGGATCTGTTTTAGCGTCATAACATTGGTGACTCAAAAACTAAGGTATTTCCCATTAATTTCTCATATTCAATTATTTCTTTTGATTTTTGATTTTTCTTATATTTTTCCTTAAATTACTGTGAACC
>JAOSBK010000007.1:23738761-23752667 GCA_027568895.1 Erythroxylum shatona
ATGGCATGGCTTACCTTTGGAGGACACATCGTGGTAAAGATTGGATGACTTCAGAAAATTATATTCAGCTTTCAACCTTGAGGACAGGGTTGCTTTTGATGAGGTGGGTAATGATACGAATCAGATCACCAGTCCATCACGACCCATCAGAAGCAGAATCTCACCCAAGAAGTTTTCAGACTTTATCACAAATTAAGTAGATTTCATTTCAGATATATTTTGGCAAAAGGGTATTGTTGGGATACCATTTGTAATTATGTTATAACAATATATATGTCGAATGAAAATAGCGGAAGCAACAGTTGTTGCAATTATTACATAGCTAGCCTCCTTCTTTCTTCTAGTTTCTTCTTTTCCTCTTCTACTGATTTCTTGCCTAATGCCTATGGAGGACAGCCACCTCTAATCGGCAAACCTAACAGGAACAGTCATACTCGTTGTGTCTGTCTCACCTTTTCTTTTTCCTACCCTTTTTGGCCTAAAGTATTCAGTCACCTCTGTGATTGCTTGATTGTAGCAGTTAGATTTCAAGGAATTGGAACTCTTTATGTTCATAATTTTAGAAATTTTATGGATTCAATGAATGTCCGTCTAAAGAAGGCCATATGTTAAGTGTGGATCATGGAATGTTGTCAAAAACAGGTAATTAAATGATGATAGACCTGGTCTAGATAACAAAAGAAGCGAAGGAAGGCAATTGCAAGGGCAGTAAGCATCGTGAGGCTGTTGATATCTTTTGAAGTGAGAACACGTCCACTGCTAAGACCCCGTTGTCTTCATGTTCCATGTTCACTTGCATGGTAAGGGTACTTACGGCTTTGTCCTGTTCACTTGCATGGTAAGGATACCCAAGGTTTCACCCTGTTCACTTGACTGTAATCAGATTGCCCTCCATGGATTGATTGAATCACTTAATATGGTATCCCATCTTTCTCGCCTGCAATACTGGAATGGAATATGATTACAAGCATCAAGGAGTCGCAAGGTTAACGCAACCTAACGTGAAAATTGAGAGAAAGTAAATGGAGAAATGTCAAATATGAAATGTCTTGTTATGTCTCACGACTCTATGTTTGCTACTTTCTTGCACTGTTGGTTCGCTGCTTCCAGTTTCTTTTTCACCTCTTTATGCATATCAACAATCCGCTTAGCCATGTGTTTAGCTGGAATATTTGTCCGCTCACATTTGGGAGCTTGATCTAGTCAAGAGTATGCTGAGACGCCTTGGTAGAAACAACAGAGAATGGAGAATTGCTATTAGCACTATGAACAATATTGTTGTATGCAAACTTGGCCTGTGGCAAAGCAAGGTCCTAAATTGCCAAGAGTCCTGTTGACAGCTTCGGTTTGCCTATCAGTCTAGGAGGTGCTACTGAAATTGAAGGAAGAATTAATAGTAGAAATAGCTAAGAAACTCGTTGTCACAATCAGAAGTTATCTTAAGGACGCCATGTACGTAGGCGAACTACCTCCATAAAGAACAATCTAGCTACTCATACGACATCAGAAGTCTTTCTGCAAGCAATGAAGTGAGCCATTTTGAAAACCCTGTCAACAACTACAAAAAGAGAATCAGCGCCTTTTTGAATTCAAGGTAGACCTAAAATGAAATCCACAGAGACATCTTCCTAAATGTATATATTTTTTGGGTACATGTAGAGGCTTACACAATCTAGTATTCTTAATTGGATTGTCATCAAGTAAGACACTTATTATCAAATCTGTATACATCTCTTCTTAACTGGGGTCAATATAACCTGTCACTGTTGCAAGTGTTTTATCTCGTCCCAAATGACCTGCTAAACCACTTCCATGCAAATCTTGAATCACCAGCTCTCTTAGTTCTCGATAGGCACAACGGGTTTTCATGCATCAGATATCCATCAATCAAATAAAAACCAGCTATTGTTAGATTATTTGAAACCTGACCCCAAATCTCAGCGAAATCTTCACCCTTTTTGTATTCTCGCTTAAGCTGCCTAAAACCCTAAATTCCATTACTCAAAGTAAGCAGCAAGATGGTCGCTTGCTGTAGGCATCTAATACTTTATTCTGGATTCTTGACAAGTGCTTAATTCAACTTGAAAGGAAATTTCCGTAGGAACTGACTCCATCTTGCATGCATATTGATTCATTTTTGACCATTCAGATACTTCAGAACTTTATGATGTAAGTAGGGCACGAACTCTTTGTAATCAAGTAATGTTCCCATGTCTTAATAAGAGCATGCACCACAAAATATAATTCTTTATCATACGTGCTTAATTCATCTCCTCCAGGCATCATTGAGTTTCTCACTGAAAAATGCAACTGACTTCTTTTCTTTGGACAAGACTGTAGGAGATTCTCATTATCTGAGTGTAACTATTTAGCAGTCAAACTTTTCCTTTAGTACTTGTATTAGTTGTCATTCTTTATTATGTAGATTATTTGGGCTTTGATTAGGATATTTCCATGTTATGATCACTAGATTATTGTATACGTAAGGGTGCAGAAACTCAACAAAAGAATTATTCAAGAACTATAAACAAAATATTTTTGTTTCATGGTATTGATTCTGACCTCAATTCCTTTTGTTTTCCTTAACTTGTCAGCAGAATAGTGGATGTTAACCATAGAAGGATCTTCGATAATAGAGATCAAGTGTCTTTGGCACTATGGGAGTATCTTCTTCCATCACCACTTTAGTCGATAGAAATTCTCTTTAAATCACTCATCATAGACTCAAAGGACAGAATTTCCATGAATGGTTTCAATTTGTAACTCTCGTGATTCATGGAATAGGAAAAGCTGGGTATATACATGGAGCAATAATAGCCCTACCAAACACATCCTTAACCTACAACATTTAGGAAGATAATTTAATTGTTATGGCTTGGTTAATTAACTCTACGGAGCCAAACATTGGATGAATGTATCTATTCTACACGATAGGATAGAAAATCTGGGATGCAGTCTAAGAAATATATTCAGACTTGGAAAATACATCCCAATGTTTTGAGATCAAGTCTAAGATTCATAATACCAAACAAGGAAATTTGATGGTTATTTTTTTACCATAATTCCTTTGTTGAATTAGGGAAGGAGATGGATATTTTCGATAAGATTAAATGGTATTAGTTTTTTTTGCTTCTGTAACTTCAAACTCACGTGCTTGTCATGTGGCTTTTATTTATTTGTTTTCTTTTCAGTTTAAACAAATTAGATCGTGTCTTTAGGGATTTAGCAATTTTCTTTTCCTTGATATCAAGCACTACTTTAGTTGCTGCTATATTGCCATCGTGTTTGCGTCGATTTCTGTTTTCAGTTCAGTCCAACACTATAAAATGTAAAGCGTTACCTTTACATCAATACACTTCTTCTTTCTCTTTCCGTATTCTTCTTCAATAGAAATTTTATCTTTATCTCTGTGTCTTTCACTCCTAAACTTTCAATAGTACTGTTCTGCCTTATAAAGCCACCCCTGTGGATCTGTGCCGTCGAAGCATGGACCAGCTAAGTTGTCACCGCTAGAAAATGGATTTTCATCACGAGCAGTTCACGAAGGGCTTACTGGGGATTTAAAGTTTTGAAATTCATTTAGCAAGGCTTGCATCATAGTGGTCAGGTTATCAATGGAAGTATCATGCGTGAAACCATATAAGAAATCTCAGTACCAAACTCAGCGTTAGACTTTTGGCAAGTTTCCATTCTAAGTAACTTGGCTCTGATACTAATTGATATATCCAAGTTGTTGCTTTGGATAGTACAGAGAATTTTCAGAGGGTTAAGGAGTTAGGAAATTCAGGGGGAAAGGGGTTTTGTTTTTATTGATTATTCCTTCCTCCTTTCGTTATACAAAACTTCCTTAAATAGTTTCCATAACTCTGGAAACTTACCGATTAAGTCGCATGAAAATAGAAACAAATAAAAACTTCCTAAGCTATTTTGAACTGGTCCTACAGCTGAATAACAACCTCTTAAGACTTGGAATGAAAATAGGAAACCAAATAACAAATAACAACGATTCATGTCCTAGAAACTAGGTTTATTGACTTCAAACTTTTCTTCTTTGATTGGTCTTCCAACAGCTTCCTAGGCACAATCAAAAATGCCATCTCCAACATATCTCTACCCTCACAACTTGCAATCCAAAAGTGGGCAAGCACCACACACCCCATGCTCATATGTACCAACATGAGAACTAGCATCATTCACCTCTACGTCCATATCAGTTTTTGGGATTGGTTCTCCCATAAGACCTGTATCAATTGGTATCAAAGCTAACACCACTCCTTCAAATCCTATGCAATGCCCACGGGTGGTGACGCCGGCATTATAGTGTTTTTCCGAGGCTAGAAAAGGTCTAGCATAAAGCCAACCTGCTGGTGCCTAGGTCGCGAAGCAAGGTGGGATATTACGGTCTAATTGTCCCACATCGGTAATAAAAGAAGCTAATGTGGGGTTTATAAGCTTATGAGCTCTCCTACCCTTCAAGTTAGCTTTTGAGATTGGTTCTCCTATAAGACCTGTATCAAATTGCTAAAATCTTTATGGATCTTATATTCAAGCTACATGGTACAAACGATTATTAGGGAAAAAGATGCCAATTTCATGAGTGTTTTATGGAAAAAATTGTTTCGTCTTCAAAGTGTTAAGCTCCAATTTTCCATAGGTTATCATCCTCAATCGAATGGATAAACAGAAGTTTTCAATTGCAAACTGGAAACATACCTTCATTTTATATCTCCTGATTGTCCAGCGAATTAAAGTGGATGGTTATTCTTTTCAATGGATCAAGTTTTGTTAGATAAAGAAATTATGATCAATATTTGGCATTTTCATTTACAACGAGCACAAAATCGGATGAAGAAAATTGTTGATCACCATCGAATAGAGAGAACATTCGTGGTGGGCGATTACGTTTATCTAAAGCTACAACCTTACCGTCAACAAAGTCTTAAGAGACGTCAATCGCAGAAGCTGGCGAATTTATTCTATAGCCCCTTCAAGATCATTCAGAAGATAAGACCTGTCGCATATAATATTAATTGATTTGCCAGAAGATGATAGGATTCATCCTGCTTTCCAAGTTTCGCAGCTACAAGTCTCTGATTTTGCAATATCTTCGCTAGTATTACTGTCATCTTTGTATTCAGCACTTCGTATACCGATTGTTGTTATTGATTGAAGATTGGTTAATCATAATAATCTACCGGTAGTAAAGATAATAGTCCAGTGGTCTTCTTCGAAGGATAGCGACATCTCTCGGAAATTTTTGTGTGATTTGCAGCAACATTTTCCTAACGCAAACCTCGTCGACTAGGTTCTTGAAACGAAGGGAAATGATAGGAATTCGTTAGTTGAAGGGTGAAATAGGAATTGATGACTGTAAACGATGTAGAATTGAATAATACTTAAAAACGATGTCGTGTATATCAAACACTTGTTGCGCAGCGAGTTATTATAGTCGTTAATGTAACCGTTGACGAATAACAGATCTTATTTTCTCTCTCTAACTTCCTCTCTCTACTGCTTCTTCTGTTTCTTTCTCTTCGTTGTTTTTCTTCTCGTCCCTAAATTCTCAACCTAGCTACGCCACATATTCACCTAGGCATCTACTGGCACTTTATGCGTATACTTGGCAACCAAACTATCCAAGATAAATTGCATGCAGATGACGATCAACCTTCATCAAGTTCCAACCACAAAATGCCATTACAATAATGTTGGAGAGCCATGAGGCTTCTAGCATTGTAGCACGGTTGAATTTCATCACTATCTCAATAGAAGAAGCAAACTTAACCCATTTCATCCATACCCCAGGATAAGATGGAGGAATACTATTCAAAGAGAAGCTCCGTGAAGGAGCATTATTTTTGTATACTCAGTTTTGTTATTAAATCATACAGGTGAGATGAGGAAAACGGAGAATTATCTGTATATGCATCAGAAGCTAAACAAACTCAATAAGGAATTAATGGAGTAGCTGATTCAGACTGATATAGAGTGCAGCAATTGCTAATGTCGAGAAGGAGAGGAATATTATGGCGAAGTATTCAGGCGGCTTAATTAGAAGTATCATAGTTAATATAACCATATATTTTCTAATTTTGAAAAGCTTTATAATTCACAATGTGGTCCTACTTTGCCAGTTTGGCTCTGGAAATTGATACAAAGCTTGTAAAATGGAGATTACCTGCTAACTCATCTTTAAATAATGAATAAAAGGGGAAAATGGACTTAGAAACACAATATTACTTCAGAGCCTGAAGTTTTTAAATTGAATAAGGATAAAAGAATGCATAAGATGGACCAACTTATATTCACCTCCACGCCCAGTCAAAAGTCAAGACATTTGAATAAACTACTGGATGTTTTATATTCAGGAAAGAGAAAGTAATAGGTGAAGACCTGAGCCATTCACAAACGTCGAGGAATAAAAGATTACCATGGCATCACTCAAACGTTTTGTTTACTTCCACGTGCCAAGTTCAGAGTAGATATTACTATCAAATTGGAAAACCTTTTAACTTGGGAATACTCTACTGTTTAGTATCTTTTCTACCTCTGCTACAGTCAAATGCCTAAGGCCATTCTCCTTCATCCATTTTCCTCCCCCAGCCAAACCAACTTTAATTTTTTTCTCCCCCATCTTTAGTAAATTCAATCCTTCACTCACTCTGGGAAAGAAACTCTCTGGCCTCAAGCACCAAGCCCTAAATATACCAAACAGAACCTCTAAATCACTACAAAACCTTTCAACACCAGAATCATTAAACTTGACATTGCTCATAAGAATACCAGTAAAAAGTATGCGATCAACACCAGCAGCCAAGCTTCTCCACACATTAACAAAGTCTATCCTATTCAAATTTTCTTGTATCACTGAAATTTTTCCTTGAAAATAATCTAGAGCCTCGACTAAATTTTTGGACACTGTCCAACCTTCTTCACTCTTTTCCTGCCACTGCCTTCTGTTTTTCACATAATCTCGGCACCTCGCATCAAAACCCCTCAAAACAACAATGGATATCTTCTCTACCCATTCTTTCCTGAAATCCTCCAACTGTCTTATCTCTTCATCCAGAATGCCACCACATCCATCAAATGATCCTTCCCTGCCATTTCTGCCATAATTGATAGAGTTGTCCAGTTGATTTTGGTTATCAGAACTCATCTCAAGGAAAAAAACATCATCAGACCACTCCTTTAAAACAGACTCAAAGTAGTGAGCAGCATTCACGGAGTGTGCAACTTTGATTACAGCATCATCATCAGTTAAGGCCGTCAGTCCCTCCGCCTCTTGGCACCTGTGAAGCATACAATTAAGAAATCGCTGTATAATAGGCCCACCAACCAATCTGAAAAACCTGGATCTTAAAAGATTGGTAGGCAGTGATCGGCATCGATCAATCACTATGGATAGACGTTGAATGAAGGCAACAGAAATAGCTGGAGATCTGTAATTTTCAGAAGCAGACAGCAATGCTCCTCCCTGAATTCTGATTTTCCAAATTCTCTCATCATCTAGCTCAGGTCCTAGCTTCTCAAGTGTGTCATTAAGCTCTATCCCAGCCCATAAATCAAACCAATCAGGCCTATCACAGAAAACAGATAGGGAGGAAACTTTCTGCAGGTTATCATCTCCCTGAAAGGAATTCAAGATTCCAGAATGTGTTACCAGAGATTGAATGCGTTTATCAAAAGCAATCATCAGGTCAACAAGATGGAGCCATGATATTCTAGCCTGAGACTGGACACCAGTAACACTTTCTTCATCCAGCTGACCTATATAAATAGGGAATATCTCTTTGGCCAAATACGTCACTAAAGAGGTTACCATTGCCGATACCCATTCTTCTCGGCAACTGTAACCCAACAGCCTTGCTTCATCAACCAGTGGTTGCAATAAATCGTCCATACTGTCAACATAATCCCTTGTTATCTTATACACAAGAGCGAAAATGAAGTCTGGCTTATCAACCCACTTTGCAAAATGTCGTTGGCAAGCAATTGATATAGGATTTACAAGTTCTTCAATTGCCCAGAGTGGCTGTATAAGAGCACCTTCCAAGTTATAGCTTGCAAGTTGCCGAGATTTTCTTCGTCTCTGCAACTCTTGCAAGCGGCACAAGGCAAGAAAGTTTTCACAATACCTTCGTTTGAAGTCCCCATGCATTGTAAAAAGAGGATTGAGGGCTTCAGTTGATTTCCTCGCATCAGGTTTTAAACAACTCAAGGTGGAAAGAGGCGGTGGCCACCCAAGTGAAGCAAGAAGGGCACGATAATCTGCAATTGCCTGGGGTCTCAACATGGCAAGAGACCGATCAACTCTATGATCAACTGCCAAGACAAGACGCATCCACTGAGGATGTGTTTTTGTTACTAATGTTAAAACACCTTCAACCTGTCCAATGGTCTTGATAGCAAGTAGCCGTGCTTCCTGAAAGTTAGATAATGCGCATATGTTTTGAAAGAAAAAACAGAATGAAGAAATTTGAAACAGCATTGACTTTTGTAAATAAAACTCACCTCTAAACTACCGAATGAAGAATGCTTGCTTAGATTCCGGTGCATGCTAGAAGATACAGCATCTTCAATATCACCAACCAAAGTGTCAAGCTTTAACGCAGTCTCTAGAAAATACAAGCAAAATGAAAGTTCACATAGTCAGAAGATTCTCAGGGAATAAAAAGTTCACTTGTTCCCCATAAACTAACAAAAGCAATGAGAAAGTGAACACTTCGCTCAAAAACTCTAGATTGAATTCATTATACATGCAATGCAGAAAATTCAAACAGCTTCACAATTACAGCTCATTGTTATAACCACCTAAAACTAAAAACCACAAAACTTTACAGTCAATACAATTCAATTCACAAAGCTTTACAGTCAATGCAATTTAATTCAAATGCAGATCTTGATTTGGCAAAGAAAATAAAAACTCACCGGCATAAGCTCGAACAGTTTCAACTCTCGCCACCTCCTTGGCGAGCGCCGGCAGCTCCTTTGACCCATCTCCGCTGTCCAGTCCTCCATCTACACACAAACAACACAAATTTTAGAAATTTCAACGCAGTGACTGAAATTGGCATAACGAGTTGGCACCTGATGGAGAAGTAGTGCGAGTGAAGGAGTCGAGTGCCGTCAACTTGGACTGAGCATCATTCACTAGTCTATGAATCCCATGGGAGAACGAAGCATAAGCAACAAGCCTCGATCCGAGTTTCGATTTGAGGTGGTCTAGGGCTTGGTCCAAGTCCAGACACAGAGAGTGCAGCTCCGAGACGAGGCTCTGCGCTCGATCGAGATCTGCTTGACAGTTGAGATTTTCGTTGAGAAATGAGATGGCCGAGTAGGAGAGCGTCGAGAGGCGAGGCAGAGTCCCAGTGGAGTCCATCGCCTAAGCCGTTGATGGGTCTGTCAGGTAAATTTGATCGGATAATTGAGGGTACTTCGGAGATTTAATTATTTTTTGGGTGAACGAAGGGGCCGGATTCGGAGCTCTAAATCTAACTGCGATGTAGATACTGCGCAAATAAGTAATAATACCCCCTGAATTTAATTCGTTATTATTATATAATTTTAATGTATAAATAAAATTTGTAATGCATATTTTATAAAAAAAGGATTAAAATTTTATATTAAAAATATATAAGTTAGAATATCATAAATGAATAAATAAAATTAGTAAGCAAAAATTTGGAATGAAACATTTAAAAATTAAAGAAATGTATAGTGTAATATGTACGTTATAAATGTATAAAATATATAAACTAAATAAATAACTTAAGCAAAATAAGTTTAAAATAAATAACTACTATGTAATTTAAAATTTTGTGATAAGATTATTAATTTTTAAAATTTTAAATTTATAATAATAAAAAAATTATGACAGAATTATTCAAAATATATAAATTTGAATTAAAAAAAGAACAAGTAAATTTAGTTAATAAAAATTTGGTATAAAAATAAGTAGATGAAATATGATCATTCACCCTATACAAAACTTAAAAAATAAATATGTTAGAATGTAAAAAATGGATTAGTAGGATTATTTATTTGAGCGGAAAAAATTTTTTAATGTAAAATGTATTGTTATTAATTAAATATTATAGTTAATTAAGGTTAAAAAGGTCAATTACTGAATTTAATATGTTGTGAAAATATAAATTTTTAATTAATTAATATAATTAAAAAAGTCCTAACATCTTATATTATTTAATGTATAAATAAATATTATACAATTTTAAAATTTGCGATCAAATTATCAGTATTTAAATTTTTTAAATGTATATTAGGAAAGGAATTATAATAGAAATATTAAAGATGTATAATTTAGAATACTAAAAATGAATAATTAAAATTAGGTTGTAAAATTTTAAATGTATATTAAGAAAGGAATTATGATAGAAATATTTAAAATATATAAGTTAGAATATTAAAAAAGAAAAATTAAAATTAGATTGTAAAATTTTTGAATGAAAAAATTTAAAAAGTAGGAAATATAAAGTGTGATTTATTCTTTATAAATGAATAAAATATAAAAAGTAAATACAAATATAAAATGTAACTAAAAAGTAAAAAAAAAATTATATCATCATTTAATTATTAATTTTGTAATTAATTGAATAATTTTGTTAAGATTAAATAAGTCAAATAAAAATAAAATAATTTAGGCTTTTACAAAATCTCATATACACCACTTGAGTTTACACCCGTGACTACAAATCTTCATAGGTGTGAATTTTGATTAATTTTAAATAAATATTTAATAATTTATTTTTCTTATTTTAATTTAAATTACGTATTTTTAGTGCCACATTCGTGACTAAAATTTTTTAAATAAATACTAAATAAGTTTTTCTTATTTTAACTTAAATTAAGTATTTTCAGTCATGGATGTGACTTAAAACCTTCATATTAAATTAACGCATCACAACACTCGTGACTAAGAAACTTAAAGGAAATCTTAAATAGTTAAATTAAATTATGAAACTTTAAATAAATCTTAAATAATTTTTTGTTAATTTAATTTTAATTACTCTGTATTTTTGGGTATGGAAAATAATAACTTAATTATAATTTAAAAAAGAAAAAAATTATTGGTGAGCAAAAAAGTTTAAATAAATCTTACAAAAGTGACGAGTGTAACTTATAAAACTTTTTAAGTCACACCCGTGACTGGGTTAATTAAAATTAAAATAAGAAAAAAGTTTTTTAAAAATTTTATTGGGAGTGGGTGACCGGTGACCTAGTTAAGAATTTTTAACCTAAGTTTTAAATTACACCGCCGCCTTCAGACATTCAATCATCTTCTTGTTCTCTCCGGTTAAAATCATCTTATCCAAATCTTTATGGGAGTTTAGCTCTTGATTTGGGTCATTGTCGGTGCTCTTTTCCTTTGTTGTCTATCATTATCGTCGTCTTCTACTCTGTCAATCGCGTTCGTTGGAAGCTACTAATTAGGTAATCTCTTACATCTTTAAACATATTTCGCAACATTTAGTAAAATGTATTAAGTAAAAATCTTATTTTGATATGGGTCGATGCTTTGTTCTTATACTGCTAACTATTTTAATAGATTTTTTAAGTTTGTTGTACGATTTTGTTGATTTTTTTCATGAAAAGATCTATGCGTTTGTGCTTCAAGGAAAACCTTCTGTGCTCTTTATGCTTAATTGCCTTTAACTTCCGCATTTGGAAGAAAATAACATCCTTTTTTATGCTGGTAATCTGATATTTTAGATCTAGACTTACCTGGTCTATTTGCACTCAACTTTACTTCTACACTAAACAACGATTCATAAACTCGATTAGAAAGAGATACTAAAGTGTTGTGGTATGGGTGTGTGTACATAAATAGAAATGCTAGATTTGCATTAATGCATTAACTTTTTCCTTAAGAAACTGTACCAATGCTATTTGAATTTTGTCGTTGCCTCATAAATACAGGTGTTGTCAATAGAGTCAGCAATACTTCTATACTATAAAACTATATCAGCATTAGTATATTAATGTGTTATGTTGTTGTGACTTTGAAGCAAACTGTGCTTCAATTGTGACCCTGCTGTAGTAAACTTGATGGTGGATTATTTGCTAATACAGTTTGTTGGACCCCGTTTCCGGAGCTCAACATTTGGAGTCATAAAACATAATCTTCATTATCCCATATTTGTGGAGTCCAACTCTTGCTCTGATACCACAACTGTTGGACACCGTTTCTGGAGCCCAACCCTTGTGAAAATACCATAAGACTTGAGCATGTGTATTATCTTGTAGGGTTGTTTCAAAGAACCCTCCTTAGCCAACATAGGTTCATCTTTATTCTCTAATACCATGAGTGTTGGGCCCCAATTTTGAACTATTCTTATACTGAAGTAGCATCCTGCTGCTCAAATGACATATGAGCGCGCATCTCACGAGGGGGGTGTGCCCACACAAGTAAAACATCAAAAATAAATTCATTTCTCCTATTTCAAAACAGATTTTGGGAAACCTCAAACCGGAATTTCAATTTGACTTCTTCAAAACATTTGTTCCCCATTGTCTTAAGTTTCTAATGACATTGTTCAATTTGGTTCAGAATTCTGAAAGTTATGGCCCATATATTTTCGGGCTATTATCAAACTGAAATAGTACCCTATACTCCACTTCCATCCAGAAATTGGAAGTCTTAGAGACTGAATTAAAATTTAGTCTCTTCAAAGGATTTGTAGCTCTATGTCTCTATTTTATTTAGAAATAAGAACCATCTCATTTGGATCTCTACAGGTCAAGAAATCATCAAAATACTAAAGCATGTTTAGTAAAACAATCCAATTCATACTCTTCTAACTGATACCCTTACTTTGATTCAATATCTTTTTCAAATCAATACCAAAAGCTATAAATTTTTATAGAGAGATAGAGGAATGAGTTAGGAATCCAAAACTTTAAAAATCAGGTTATTTAGAGGTCGGACGACAAAGTTATGATCAAAAGAGTGAAACATGTTCACTCTTGAAGGGAGGTCAGCGAGTCGCAATCATGCACTACACGCACGGTCGCAAAGTCGTGATCGCGCATCCGCAGAGTCGTGATCGCAACTTTGCACGATCTCGACTTCTCCCTTTCTACTTTTCTTCTTCTGACCTGTATTGGAAAATGGTCTTAACTTTCACTACAAATATTAGACTAAGGTCATTCTGAAAGAAGACTTCTAGATTTACAACTTTTATAAAGAACTTGAAAACAATTTCTGCCTCTATAAGGGTTACAATTTCGAAATAAGGCAGTTGTCTCGAAAGTCTATCCTAAACAGCCTTACAAACTTCTAATGATCATATCTCTCAACTCCATTGTCCAAAAATTTCATACTTTATATCAATAGAAAGCTATAAATATAAGCTACAACTTTCAAGAAGACAACTTTGTCTTATTCAAACCTAGATCAATCTAGATTTTTCGCTAAAATCAAAAACCCAATTTGACCCTTATGAAAAACTTGAAATTTGCAATGTACAACTTGAAAAGTCATGAGCATAACCATTCAACTACCAACTTTACCTCATTAAACTCCCTAATCTCTACTCATTTGACTCATCCCTTACAACTAATTTGCATCATTCATAAAAAAAATCATATCTTTCCTTTTTTCATAATATCTCACTTATAAGCAACAATAATTCATGTTCAAAGTTCATCAACTCAAGTGGATAACTTTGTCAAGTATATCTAATTCCAACTCAACAACATCTATACACAATTCATATTTCATTAATAAAAAAATAGGAGTTTACAAATCTTTAATGACATTTCAAGCCACATTACATCATCGGTATCAAAATCTAAAATACAAAATATATCAAATCCAATAATTCTCAAAATGCATCTAAAGTCTTGCTTTTACAAAATCTAACTTAATATATAGAAACATTGCAAA
>JAOSBK010000007.1:23759313-23777190 GCA_027568895.1 Erythroxylum shatona
TAAAATGCAGCCGTTATGCTGCCCAATTTTTGATAAAATTGGTTGTATGGCAAAGATAGAATAAGAATAAGATTTTTGTTAAAGATGATATTGAGATATGCATGATTAAGTGAAATCAAGTAAGAAGAATTGAGTTTTGATTAAGAATAAGTTTCCAAATGGTTTTGATTTGTATAAAATGGAATAGAGATGAAAGGAATGAAAAAGAAAGAAAAAAAATTTATACCGTTTCGGATTGGATTAGTCTTTAGGTTTCCAACGTGATCGTTTTTCTCTGTTCTTTGTTTTCGGATGTCGGATCTGCTTTGTTAAGTTTTTGTTCCACTTTCGATTCGTATTCGATTCGCTTTCGCTACTTCTATTTTCGATTCGTTTCGATTTATGATCCGCCTTTCGTTTCGCTTTGTTATCCGATTTTCTTTCGTTTTCGTTGTGAGATCCATTTATTTCGCTTTGTGATTCGTTCAGTTACTTTGTGTTTTCGTTTTCCACCACTTCGTTTTCGTCTCCGTTTTCCCGCTGTTCCAGTTGGGGTCCGGTTTCCGAAGTCGGGTCCCAACACCCCCACTCTTCGATATTGACCCTAAAACACTAGCAAACACATCAAAGTACCTCAAAAACATAATATTTAAGCGTAAAAGCTTGTACTAACCCATAAAACACTTAAAACACAAATAATTAACAAACTAACATAATTCTAACCTAAGCATATACTAAATGATCGAATTAACAACTAAACGCATATCAAATTATGCCTTAAAACAAGATGCAATTTACATTTGTCATTAACATAGAAGATGGCATTCGATTGATAAGATAACATGCAGTAAGTACAACATCTCCTAGAAACAATATGTTGAATTTTTCTCTCAGCTACCCCATTTTGTTGAGGAGTATGTGGGTAGGAAGATTGATGTTAAATACCTTGTTGTTTTAAGTAGCTAGAGAATGAGCTAGAGAAATATTCTTTAACATTATCACAACGAAGAATATTGATTCGAGTATTAAACTAATTTTAAAATTCAACATAGAAAGAAAAAAAATAGAGAACAGTATGGAACAATCTCACATTACATATAACCCAGTTATTATAGAGAAATCATCAACATAAATTAAAACATAATGAAATCCTAAATTAAATTTGACATGAATCAGACCCCAAATTAAATAATGAAATCCTAAGTTAATATGAAGGGGTTTTTTTAAACTCTTTTGTTTACTTAAGGAAAAAAATAAAGTACGAGGATGTTTTCCTAACTGACATGACTCGCAATTTAAACTAGAAACAAAATCTAACCTTGACACTACTTTCTTGAGATTTTTAAAAGATGGATGACCCAAGAAACTATAGATATCAATAGGAGAGACTGACACTAGGTAGGTGATGGACGATTTTGAATTGTTAAAATAGTACATTCCATTCGACTCATGCCTCTCTCCAATCGTCATCCTGGTCTTCAAATCCTAGATAATGGCATTATCAAGGTAGCAACATACATAACAATTTAGTTGTTTAGTTAATTTGTTCACAGGCATAAGATTGAAAGGAAAGTTTGGAACAAATAATGTAGAGGGTAATGTAAGAGAAGAACAAGGATGAGAGGGTATAACAACTTTAATGGTAGTAGTAGATTCATTAGCAATCGTAAGTTTATCATTATGAGAGGTAGGTAAAGGAACAATATGGTTAAAGTTGGCTATTTTTACTTGAAATATAGTCAGTGGCACCATAATCTATTACCCATGATAGTTTTATAGGGATAGCTGAATAATAGGCAGTTGGGTTACATTGATGAGCCACAAATGCCATAAAGGAAGAAGGTGTTTGCTAAGTTGACTGATAATGCAAAACTTAGTATACTCATTTTGAGATAAAGTAACAAATGGTTATGAAGCTGTAGTCGAAGAATGTTCTTCAAGATACGTAATATAAGCAGCTCGCAAATGGGGATATTGATCCTAACAAGACTTTTCATTACGTCTGCCTATAGCACAATGTGTGCAATGCAGTTGTGAGCCTCTGCCATTTCCTCCTTGACCACTATGACCACCACAACCACCCCATCCTCCTCGACTTCCCTTGTGACTTCCTTTAACTTGTGAATCAGATTGTGTTGCAAGAGCAGACCTATCAGAGTTATTCTTTGGTAGATTCACCTTATTTATAAGGTGAGAGAGAGTCTAAAATATAGTTCAACCAAGGATAGCAAGTGTACTCCTCCCAATATTGGTGCTTGCATAGGCTTAAACTCAGGTTTCAATCCAATAAAAAAATGTCATAGTTACTAGCATCTCCTTAATATCAAATGTGATCAGTAGTAGAGAATTCAACTCGTCAGAAGCACGTTTCATTTTTCCAAAGTATTCAATCAAACTTCCTTCCTATTTAGACTGAAATAACTCAACAAAAATATCATATCCGTGAAGCATATTACTGGAGTAAAGAAGCTTAGCATAGTCCTAAGCTTGCTTACAAGTGCTAACATAATAGAATAGCATTGAAATTTCTGGTTCTATAGAATTGAAAAGAATATGTAGTAATTGTGCATCATCACTTTGTCAATTTTCTAGTATTTTTTTATTGGGGTATCAGATGTAAGATGGGATAGTTATTACCGCTCAAACATTGCTTGGTGACCTGTAAAGTTGAGGAACCCATTATTGGAACACTTGTCAATGATTTGCTACTAGAATCTGACATCTCTAAGTTATTTTAGATGGATTTCCTGGCTAAACGGACACTAAAATACTATTGATGATGTTCTAAAATACATAAAACTTTACTGTTATAAAAAAATAATGTTTTGGTTAGTTATGATACAAAGTAATGCTAGAACTCAATTCAGGACATAGTGGCAAGCTGACCCATCTAACTATCATCACTGGTGGTTGCCAAATGACAGCACATGATGCCTATGCGTTGATATATAGGTGAGTTTCCAGTGACACTACCAGTACTCTGGGGGTCGTTGACATCCCTTCATTGCTTCTGTGTATTTGGCTTTTGGTCTTGGTATGTGGAGGTAAGTGTTTTGGATAAATTGGAAGGTGTTAGGTATGGTAAAGAAGTTCTAAGGTTTGGAAGTTTGGCTCTGATACCATGTGAAGAACAAAGTGAAAAAATAGAGGGCTTGATCAATACTCAAGACCTTTGTATTATTTATATTGTAATTACATAGGAAAAAACCTTAGTAATAAATAGGAAATCACACACTAAAGAGGGAGATCATACTCTCCCTAATATAGATATTACTTTCCCTAATATAGATATTTCCTAATAGGTTCCATAAAATCCCTATATATAAAAAATTTCATATGCAAGGATAGGAGATAAAGGCATTTGTTCTCTATGGGATAAATTACCTTATGTTTGGCATTGTTCACATGCTTTGCAAAACATATAGGAATCTCAAAATATATTTGGCCAATAAAAACTATATTCAAGTATTTTATTAGCAATTCTATTGGGCCCAAAATGACCACCACAGGCATATGAATGGCAAAATTTTAGAATAGATTCACGTTCATGTTCAGGCACACATCTCCTAATCATTTGGTTATAACAACACTTCCACAATTGAGGATGATCCTAAATATAATATTTTGAATCACTCTTTATTCTATTTTGTTTAACTACTCAAATCGTTAGGTGTTTCATGTTTCACTAGATAGTTCACAATGTCAGTATGCCATAGTACCTTATCTTAAAGAGTAAGTAGTTACTCATTTGGAAACAACTCTTGTAATGGTATTGAATCCTCTTGCTTCATAAGTCTACTCAAGTGGCTCGTGACTAAATTCTCCATATATTTCTTTTCTTTGATCTCCAAATCAAACTCTTGGAGAAAGAGAATTCATTTGATGAGTCTTGGTTTTGCTTCCTTCTTTGATAAAAGATACCTTAATGCTACATGATCAGAATATAACTTTAAAATCAAGCAAGTAAGCTTCAAATTTATCTGAAGTAAACATGATAGCTAAAAGCTCTTTCTTTGTGGTGGAGTAATTGCATTATGGTAGACTAAGTGTGCAGGAAGTGTAGTTGATGGCATGGGTCATTTTGCCACATTTTTGACTAAGGATAACACCCATAATAAAATTGCTTGCATCACACATAATCTTAAATGGTTGACTCCAATTAGGTGGTTGAATGATTGGTGTTGAAGTCAAAAGTTCTTTTAACTTGTCAAATGCTTGCTTGCATCCCTTATCAAACCCAAATGACATAGAATTGTTGAGATCTTGCTAAAGTCTTTGATAAACCTGCGATAAAAGCCTGCATGTCAAAGAAAAGAATGAACTTCTTGCACATTTGTGGAGTAGTTTTGCACAATTTCTAGTTTAGCTTCACCGACTTCAATTCCTCTAGATAAGATTACATTTCCTAAAACTATTACTTGTTCAACTATAAAATGACAATTTTCAGAATTTAGAACAAGATTAGTTTCGATGCATCATTCAAGTACACAATTTAGATTATCCAAGCATGCTTCAAATGAATCCCCATTGATAGTAAAATAATCCATAAAGACTTCAATAATGTGCTAAACATACTCAAAGAAAATACTTACCATGTATCTTTGAAAGGTGGTAGGGGAATTGCAGAGTCCAAGCAACATCCTTCTGTAGGCAAATGTACCAAAAGGGCATGTGAAAGTTGTTCTCTTCTGATCTTCCAGAGCAATCACAATTCAGTTATAACTGGAATACCCATTAAGAAAACAGTAGTGAAATCGTCTTGCAAGTTGTTTAAACATCTAATCAATGAATGGGAGTGGAAAGTGATCCTTGCGTGTAGCAGCATTTAACTTCCTATAATTGAAGCATACTCGCCATTCTTGAATTCTTGTAGAAAAATACTCATTATTCTCATTCTTCATCACTGTAATCCCAATTTTTTTGGTTATTGATAGTGGTAGATTGCATAATGTTTAGTGGGTAATTTTGTGTATATTTAGTAATTAAATTGAATGTTTAGTGCATATTTAGGTTAGGATTTTGATATTTAGTTAAATATTTGTGTTTTTTGTTTTTAATGGGTTAGAGAGCATGCAATTAAGCTTCAATTTTATGTGTTTGAGGTGCCTTGAAGTATTTGCTTGTGTTTCAGGGCAAATATCCAAGAACGGAGGAGAATCGGAGGAAGCTCGAGGCAAAACCCGTGACCATGATTGTGGCCATCATGACCAATATGCCACGATCGTGGCAGGAACGAGATGGAGCTGCCACAATCATGGCCAGTCTACCACGATCGTAATAGAAGGTGAAATCAAGTGCCACAATCATGGTACTATAGGCCACAATTGTGGCTTTCATGACAACATACGTGGATGGTTTTCTGGATTTAAGTTTTCAAGGGGCTTTTTGAGCTTTTTGGACCCCTAAAAAATCCTAGGTTTGCCCAAAATAGAAAATAGTATATAAAAGAAAAGAAAAGAACCCTACAATGAGCTCTCCATTCTGCCATTTTGGGAAAAGTTTTAAGAAGAGAGAAGAAGAAGAGAGAGAAAGGAGAAGAGAAGAAGAAGAAAGGGCTTCCAATGTTGCTACCTTCCTAAGTCATCCTGGTCCCTTTCTAAGCGATGATTTCGTTCATCTTGTTCTTTCTTTATTGAATGTGTAAGATGGATATGAATATGTTTGTGGATTTGGATTCAATGATGATGTTCTAATTTTCTTTAAGGATTTTGACTTAAATTGATGGTATTCTAATTGTTTTTGTGTTACTACAATTGGGTGTTGTGATTAATTGCTTTAGCTTCACATTTTGATAACAAATCGAGAGAGTGAACTAAATACGAAATGATTAGGTTGTTTAATGGCAAAATTAATCAAATCAGTAAATGTACAGAGAGAGATCCCACGTGAGACCCTATTGTTTGTTAGAAAGATTAAGAACTAATTAGGGTTAGGGTTGTTTGTAATTGAGAGATTACATGTTTGGTAATAAACTTAGTTAGGGTTTGTGATTATAACTTGAGAGAGAGTAATCCTCTCTTCGATAATCTAGAACTAACACCATAATAACACATAAATGGTTAGGTTAGCATTAAAGATAGGAAAAATCCCATCTCTTATAATTTGGTAAATTTTCTTGTGTGTTCTCCCATTATCAATTTGGTGTTGCTCAAGTGATTTCTTTCTGTGTTAATTTACGAACTAATTTTCTGTCAATCATATTCTTATGTTTACTTTTCTGTTTAGTTTTTATTTTTATTTTATTAATAATCTTTTTAGGCCTTAGATAAGTTAGAATTAGATTAGTTCATAACTCCTTGTGGGATCGACACTTTTAATACTACAAGTTTATGACCTGTATGCTTGCAGATATTAGGGCTTTTATTAGAAGTAAAACTTGTTCAAGAAGTTTTTAGTGCCGTTGCTAAGGAGTTAGTAAGATTGGTTTAATTATTTTAGTCTAAGAAAATTTCACCATCTCTTGTGATTATGGTACCCAATTATAAGAAATATAAAAAACTAAAAAGGAGAGAAAGAAGTTTGGGTGCAAAGTAGAAGAAACATCAATTTGGAAATCACAAGGAAACTATGAGGAGTCCAAAAAGTTAAATGATGGAGGACATATATTATAGGGAGCAAAGGACCCTTGCAGATTTTAGTGAAACACAATTTGGCTTATTAGAACATGTATAATCTAAGGTGGCAGAACCACCCAGGTTTCTGTTGGTCTAATAATGTAAGGACTCACTTGGGACATCAAAACCTTCTAGCAAGAAGAGTCCAATTTATGGGATTATAAATTGGACAAGATCAAGGATAAGCTCATGAATATGGAAGAGGCCAAGAAGAGACCATAAGAGAAGTTTAAGCAAGTAACTAAAGATGATGCCTCTTCTATTCATAACCTAGAGGTTTAAATAGGCTAGTTTTCTAGGGAGTTTTGTAAGAGAAGTGTGAAAAACTGTCTACACATTATGAAAATAAATTCAATAGAGCAATGTAAGACTATCACACTTAGAAGTGGGAAAGATCTAGGAGAATCAATGGATAGATGAGCTAAAACCCAATATGTAGAAGACTAAGAGAAGCATAAAAAGATGAAAAAAAGAATGAGGACCCTATATACATTCCTCCTCCACCTTATGCACCAAAATCACCATTTCCATAAAGACTTTAAAAGAAAAAATTGGATACCCAATTTGTATGGTTTGGAGAAAAGCTGAAGAAATTGAAAATTACCTTGCTCTTTGTGGAAGCTTTGAAGAGCACACCTATGTACGTAGCATTTCTCAAAGTCATATTTTCAAACAAGTAGACTTGGGACATTAATCAAATGGTAGCCCTAACGGAAACCTTCGACTCCTTAATTACAAACCACATGCCTTTATAATTGACAAATCCTAGGAGTTTTACAATACCCTATGTAGTTGGTAACTTAATAATTTCAAAATATTTATATGACTGAGGTATAAATATTAACCTTATGCTGTTGTCAATTTTTAGGAGATTAAGGATGGAAGATATTAAACCAACTTCTATGTTTATTTAGTTGATAGGCCAATCAATGAAGAAAACATTAGGGTTGGTGGAGGATGTACGAGTAAAAGTGGATAAGCTTATCATCCCTATGGATTTATCATGCTAGACTTTGAAGATGATCAAAACTGTCTGCCAATCTTAGGCTTACCACTTTTTACCATCGGAAAAGCTTTGATCGATGTCCATGAAGACAACTTTATCCTTTGAGTTAGTGATCAACGAGTGAAATTCAATATGAATAAGGTATTAAGGAATTCGAAGGAGGGTGACTCATTCAAGAGCATTGATGTGGTTGAATCTTTTAAGAAACAAGAAGAAAAGAACAGATGATAGTGAATATAGAGCTTGAATCAGATAAGAAAGTCTGTATTCATAAAGTGGAAGTGGAAGAAGAGATAAGGGTGACTGAAGAAGAATAAGAACATATCACCCTTTTATAAGACAAACTTTTGGATTCAATAAAAGATTTAAGAAGTTTTGTTATTCCTATTTTATTAACAATTTGTTAGTAAAAAGGACATTACTGAACTTAATTGGTTTCATTAATATCATCAATATTATTCTTTTGATTATCTTCCAATAAGTAGCTTATCTACAAGCTACAAAGATGAAATTAGGAAACAGGGCAGAAGCAAGCCACTCATAATTATTCCTGGCTGAGCTTCCAAGGATGCAAGTTCAAGCTAATGATCATAACTTAGCACGTTTAGTAGTTAGATTTAAATTATTATGTAGTTAAATTTTTTTCAAGTTCTAAAAATAAGTATTTAGTGATTTGTAATGGTTTAGATTGCTAACTCTCTTACTTTTTTTAAAAGTAATTATAAGATAAGGAACAATATCAGGTGTTAAACGCATTTTGTTTCAGACACCGACATTATCACCACCTCAATTGCCACGACGAGTTCTTATGTTCTAACCTTTGTATTTTTATTTTATTTTATTTCATATTTCTATCATTTTATTTTATTCCCACCTTAAGTGTTGATTGTTCTTAGGTGTTCTCCTTACATTGAGGACAATTTGTTGTTCAAGTGTTGGGAGGTGTGTGCATTGTTATTTTTATGCTGACTGTGAATGGGTTTTGTGCATTGTATGTTTTTATTTTGAGTGTGAATTTTGCATACTATATGTTAGTTTTGTTTAAGGTTCATGATGTGATTTGTGTAAATGTGTCAACATCTAGGACTTATTAGAATTGATTAAACTTTGAACATGGTCTTCTAGGTTGCTAAGATTTATTAGCTTGTGAAATTAGTAACCTAGGTTGCTTTGGTTAAATATGCTTATTAATTAGGATATGATGTTAGTTTGTTCACCCTAGGAATTTGACACATTCAATTATAATTTTAGGCTAACTGATTCGGGCCTTTGTTCGTACCCTTAGAGGTCCAATCAAAAAAATAATCCAAGGCTTGCAATATAGGATGCAACCTTGGGTCGTTTCGCTTAGTCGGAACCTAAACTAAATGGACCTAAGTTAACCTATGTGTCACGAAATGCAAACTAATTTGGTAAGGAGGGGGCTTTGATATTTGAAAACATTAATTGTACTAAATTGAAGTGTAAAAAAATATGTAAAATGTATTTTTGGATTTTTGGGAATAGAAAATGAAAAGATTAAGACAAATGATCAAATAGTGATAGAATCCTCTTGAAAATGAGCCTTGGCTATCATAGTTTGAAATTAATTTTGATGGGAATGGAAATCACTAAGTTTCAAGTGGGTAAACCTTAAAGAACTCTTTAAGTCCAAGGTCTTAATCAATGGGACTCCATTTCTTTAAACCCTATTAAAAGCTCTTAGTGTGTGTAGTGGATAAGTCCATGCAAAAAGTCACTTTGGAATCTTGAATCATCTCAAGATCAAACACAACTATGCAAGACAAAAGAGAGTCAACAAGATCACAAATAGACATATATGAGATTTCATATATTTCAGCTCAAAGTTTTACGTAAACAAATCCAAACTTCACATTGAATATCCAACACTTGATTAAACTATAATCAAGTATGTTCAACTACAAATTACAAATCCTAAACCTAGGAATTCATAAATCATAGCTAAATATGGATTAAGCTACTCCTCTTCTAAACCCATTAAACTCTATCCATTGCTACATCTTTAAGAGGAAAGAAACACCTAGCCACACATAGCTCCAAGAAACTTCACAACCAAGAAGCAATCAGAGGCACCCATGGTAGAAGTCGACAGTGAAAAATGGAAGAAATGAGATGGATATGAAAGAAGACGATGGTGTATTAGTGGTGGAAGATGGAATATAAATGTTTTATCTGTCGGCTCCCCCTTTTGTATGTTTTCCCAAATTAGGTTTTTTTTTTGCAAAAACAGGTTGCTGGATTGGGCTACATAGTTGGTTAATTTTCCAAAATTGATTCAGGTCTAGTGTTGGTTCGAATGTGTCGCCGAGGCAAAAAGATGAGTTCGTTGCAGTGAACTTTTCCCAAAAGATTTCTTTAATAACTTTCTGATTTCGCTGCAGCACAAACATTATCCTCGCCGTGGCGAACTTTTCTCAAAAGGTTCCTTCAAAGATTTTCTAATTTGTCCGTGGCGAAACATCATCCTCGCCATGGCAAACTTTGCCTATTGCCCTCATTGACTTGTGCTCTTGGTCTTCACTCTTTGACTCTACTTCTTGAATGTCCTACAATGAAATTTGCAGTATCAATTTTTTTAAAAATCAATTTAATGCATTTAGCCTTTCATACATTACAACCCTAAAGGTCCTCTTGCTTTTCGAAATTATAGTTGTTGTGGTGAAGAGGTAGAATTATCACGAACTTATAGAAGAGAATGGACTAAGCATATTGTAGAGTGAAATTATCCCAAGACAAGTTAGCTGAAAGATTAAACACATTTCCTTGAGAGAAAACTCTCTTGCCCAATCTCTTTCCTTGAGAGAAAACTCTCTTGCCCAATCTCTTGGATTAAATACTTATGGTGTTTATTTCTTGGCGCTCTTTCAGTCTGCTTAGGTTGATTTCTGAGGAAGTGATTTAACTGATTCTCTGCTCTCATTTTTAAGCATGGTCAGTATTTTTTTTTACACTTGTGTCTCTTTGACTTTTATAAGCTTTGTCCAGGAGTACAAAGGTCTAAGTGTGGAGAAATTTGATTGAACCCAAGTTTCCTATATCATTTAGTGACAATTTCATAGTTTTTGTTATACTTTTTGGCTCTTATTATTGGATATTGTGTTTAATTTAACTCATGAGTGCATGTTTTAAATTAATGTAGTTTGAAGGTAAAATTGTCACAAATAATTAGTAATTGCACTAAATTGATTCTTAGAACAGTTGATACTACAAAGAACTATTTTTCATTATAGGACATTCAGGAAATAGAGCCAAAGAGTGAAGACCAAGAACACAAGTCAACGAGGGCAATAGGCAAAGTTCGCCGCAGCGAGGATGATATTTCGCCGTGACAAAATCATATTATCTTTGAAGGAATCTTTTGGGCAAAGTTCACTGCGGCGAGGATAATGTTTGCATCGCGGCGAAATCAGAAAGTTATTGAAGAAATCTTTCGGAAAAAGTTCATCGTAGCGATCTCATCCTTTCGCCAATATGACACATTCGAAACAACACCAGCCCCGAACCATTTTCAGAAAATTAACCAACTGTGCAACCCGATCCACCAACCTATTTTTGAAAAAAAACCTATTTTGAGATAACATACAAAGGGGGAGTCGATAGATAAAACATTCATATTCCATCTTCCACCACTAACGCACCATCGTCTTCTCTCATATCTATCTCATTTCTTCCATTTTTCACCGTCAAATTCTACCATGGGTGTGTCTGATTACTTCTCGGTTGTGAAGTTTCTTAGAGTTATGTGTGGCTAGGCATTTCTTTCCTCTTGAAGATGTAGCAATAGCTAGAGTTCAATAGGCTTAAAAGGAGAGTAGCTTAATCCATGTTTAGCTATGATTTATGAATTCTTAGGTTTAGGATTTGAAATTTATAGTTGAACATACTTGAGTATAGTTTAATCAAGTCTTGGATATTCATTGTGTGGTTTGGATTTGTTTACGTAGAACTTTGAGCTTAAATATATAAAGCCTCATATATGTCTATTTGTTATCTTGCATAGTTGTTTTTGATATTGAGTTGATTCTAGATTCTAAAGTGAATTATTGCATGGACTTATCCACTACACACACTAAGAGCATTTAACAGGGATTTAAGAATTGGAATCTCATTGATTAAGATCTTGGACTTAAAGAGTTATTTAAGGTTTATCCATTTGAAACTTAGTGATTTCCACTCCCATCAAAATTAATTTCGAACTATGATAGCCAAAGCTCATTTTCAAAAGGATCCTATCACTCTTTGATCATTTGTCTTAATCTTTCCTTTTTCTATTCCCATAAATCCAAAAATACATTTTATAATTATCTGAAATTGTATTTTAGGGTAAAAATAAGATAAGGTAATAATAATTAATTTTAAGTCACGGTACCGTGAATTTTGAATTTAATAAATAATCACAATTAATTATAATTTAACTTTTGCTGAAATCAAAATTTTACTAATTAATACGTCATAAATTCAATTTGAGACCATTAGAAATGAAATTATACTTTGTTTGATTAATTAATTAAAGAAATAATTATAATTACAAAAATTACTTGATTAAGTAGTAAAAACATATATACGCTTTTTATCATCCTGCATTATTAATTATCATCAATTATTATATAGTAATAATCATTGAAATAGTCACGCCTATGCTTAAATATAATTTACATAAAATTAATTAACTAATTTAAATATTATTAAAATATTGATTAATTTAAATATAAGTAATTAATTAATTAATTAAATCAAATTAATGTTATTATTAAATTCTGTGTAGGAGTCACAGGTGTGACTATTAAGTCACGCCAATGACAAAGGTCAAGCAATAGTTTAATTAAATGGTTGACCAATTAATAAGAATATAATTAATTAATTATAATATATGTAAGACATATTAAAGTATAATTAGTATTTAAAATAAAAATAATTAATTAATTAATTAGCTTGTTTCGGTCTGACAATTATAATATAATTTATTTATTTATTTATCAAACTATAATTTATTTACAAATTAATTACTAATCTTTAACTGTAATTTTATTCCGTTATTATTAATAATACTTAACATATAATTAATTAATTGATTTATTAAATAACATATAATTAATTGATATATTAGCATATTAGTATATGCGTCATTACCTTGCATTATTAACTAATTAGCCCATTAATTTTTTTGTCATTTATAATTAAGTGTAATTTATATGTAATCAATTAGGTAATTAAATTATAATTAATAGATTGATTACTTAGTTAATTAGAGAGTGACTATTTTTTATTCTATAATTGAAATATACTTAAATCATAGTTAATTAATTAATTTTGAGACTAATTAGAATATCATGATTTATTAAAATATATTAAAAAACATTTCACACGCCGACTAATAATGAATAAAAAATGGATGGATGAAAGAATAAATATCGGATAATAAAAAAAGACAATATAATTAAATAATTATATTTATTATAACGATAAATAATTATTTTTAAAATATATTGTAATTTTATAAATTAAATAAATTATTTTATTTTAATAATCATCAATTCAAGGGAAATTAGATAATTAATTAATTAATTATATTTTAATCAATCATATTTTAAAAAAGAAATTATTTTTTAGTTGGTGTTAAATATATTATAATTAATTAAAACTAAATAATAATATTTTAATTAGTAATTAATCAATGATTAAACAAAAATACGATAAATTTATACAAGTTGAATAAGAGCCCAATCAAGCTTGTGACTTAATAGTCACAGGCGTGAATACTAATGAAGAAAGGGTGAGAGAATAATCAATATCGGCAAAAAGAAAAAATACAATATATTTAATATTGATTATATATGTCAATGATGATCTTGGATTATTTAATAATTATTCCATATATTTTTTACATTTTAAATTAAGTGTAATTTATATATAATTAATTTACTAATTAAATTACAATTAATAGATTGATTACTTAGGTAAGTATAAAGACAAAATTTTTCATTTCATAAATTTAATGTACTAAAATCATAGTTAATAAATTAATTCTGATATAATTAATAGTAATTATGATATAATAAATTAATTGTTTTATTAAAATAGACTTTATTTATAAATTTATTATTACATCTATTAAGTTATAATTAATAATAATTAATATATAATTAGTTGATTGATGTTTTGAAATATAGTTAATTGATAAATAGTAAATATTAACATTTATATATTTTACTGCATTATTAATTCTTATTTATTATTATATTGTAATATTCGGTGTATATAGATCTATAAGTAGTAATTATGATTTAGCAACATTTTATTATTAAATAATTACATAATTCATTAAAATGTTTTTAATTAGCTGATTAATCATAACATAATCGATTGACTAATTAATTATAATATATTTAAGATATATGAAAATTAAACTTTTCATTAAAATATAATTAATTAAATAATTGATTAATTGTGAATAATAATTACAGAATAATTTCTAAATCAAGATGATTTCTATTACATGACAAATTATGAAAAGGGAAAGGAAGCACTCCTGGATGTTTAATATAAAATAAACATATTAATTTTTTGACCACCGCAAGTTTTTCTTTTAAATGAAAATCTCAATTAATTGTTGCTATTGATATTTCATAAAATATAAAACTTTCCATTACCTTAAACTTAATAATTGTCGTTTTATTAATCTAAAAACAGGTAAATATAAATACATATTCTTATAAGAGGAAAAAAGATTTAATCAAATATACATTTCATTATATCAAGAAAAAGTTGTAATCATATATAATAAAAATAAGTTGTACACTATTTTTATCTCAAAATCGATTTGATACAGAAAAGTTAGTTCGCTTGAGATGAGGTGGTACAATAGATACCAGACCACTGATTGGAGCTCGCATAATTGACCTATAAATAGTCTCATTATAGGGGATCCTATAAAATTTTAAAAAAGATAAAAATGACTCGTTACATTTCTGAGATCTTTTTTTTTTTGGAAAACAAATACATAGCTGGTGATCGAAAAAAAAAGGTTGTGGGGTTTGTGCTTGAGCAAATTTAACTGATTCAGTAACGCGTTGTGGAATGAGAGTACATGGGAATAAAATTTTGTTAGTAGTTGTTGCATAAGGTGATCAAAAGCAAATGGATCTGGCATTTAACAAATTAATGTACGGGGAGGTTAAAGAAGAATTGGCAGTAGCTGCAGAAGGTGGTGCGGTTAAACTAAGATACCATGGTTTGTTTGGGTTAGAATATTATGACACTATTAATGAAAACCTTAAAGAGTGTAACCCATCTTTAACAGTTGATCTCGTGGAAAGATGTCTAGGAATTTCTAATATTTTTTCAAAATCTAGTGAATATACAATATCTGTGATGGTTGAAAATTCAACAAAGGGTTTTATACCCTGTAATAAAAATAAAATTTTGAATTATTTATTAATAGAATACCTCACATTAGAAAAATAATAAGAATATAAACAAAAGAAATAAGTATCAATATTACCTTCCATACATAACAAAACAAAGAAGGGGGGTCGGTTACAATCACCTTGTAAACTCTGGATGGATAATAGTTGATAATAATTTTCAATGCAGATAAAAATGCATTCACAAAGGTAAGAGCAAACCTGTAAAAACATGGAAAATATAAAAAATTATGACGTTGTTAAAAGAAATTATTTTTTATAAAATAGTTAGTATACTTTTATACGTTAACACATGAGTAAACATACTTGCATAAAAAATAATAACAACTTGTTCGCATTTTTTACGCATTGTTGATATGGAAACATCCAAAGTAAATGCAATGAAGCGTGTGAACCTATAAAAATCAAACTAAAAGATAACCTAGGGAAATTATCAAATAAGAGAGATAAAAATTGAAAACATTTAAAAATTATAAATGCTAACTTAGAGTTTCCGTGAATGAAACTTCATGTAATTTTGTTTAAGGCGAAACTTCTTTATCCAAGATAAAGAAAGAAAAATGAAGATTAGTAACAAGTTTAGAAGTGATAAATGTGAAAATGAAATTTAGAAATGATATATGTAAATAGTATTGTCAATACATTTCATCGAGTTTGAAAAAAAGACATAATTGACAAAGTTTGAAAATTACCAAAAACAAGTTTATAACTTTCATCGTGACCTATTAAATAAGCGAGCCCTTCTGCGATTTCAACTGTAAATTCATCAATTGTTAATTTCTCTATATTTCAAAACAAAAAATTAAAAAAAACATAAGAATGAAAAGAACTTGTATAAAAATTATCATGAAAATTATAAAAACATCCATAATTATGCTTTCTCTCGAAGAAAGGCAAGCTTTTAATTTTTTTTGTAGCTAATTTAATGTTGTTGTCGTTAGCTCTCAAGAACCTTTCAACACAATTCTTCGTACAAATTTTTTTTGTTAACAAGTAAAAAATAATGTTAGGTAAAGTAAATATTTTATGCAATATTTATATCAAGTTGCTTTTTCCCACTTAAAAATACGAAAGAGTAGAGATAGAGAAACAGTTACTTGGTTTTGTGATAAGGGAGATGCCTTTGTAACATACCGAATAACATATTTAATTTTCTAAACTTGAGATATATTTTCTATATAACTCATTTTGAAAAATTATAACAAGAGGATTCCAGCAGAATTGGAAATGAAATCAAAATGGAATGTAATTCTTATGAACCAGATTTTAAATAAAAGGAAGGCTTCTTGGTAAAAATGTAAAACATATTCAATGTTTATTAAAGTAACATTAATTATTTGCAGATTTCATTTGTAACAATCAAATAAATTGCTAATTTAAATAGCCGACTTATGAATTCAAAATATTCTCTAACTGAAATAGTCGACCGGCGTATCCATGAAAATACTCACGCATAAAAGGTTTACAGATATCTATAAGATTTTATCATTCGGCAGGAAAGGAGTAGAATTAAGTTAAGGAAAATTCCAAATATAGACTGGTGAAAGTAAGTTAACATGTGAATGTATTTTTTAAAACTTTTTAATTAAATCATATCTTTATTCAAAAGGGTCCTGAGAGTTTGGTTTAGGAAAGGCATTGATGAGGAGGAAAAGTATTTAAGAAGACTTTATATCACACCCGTGACATTTCTTCACAGGTGTGACATGTTAAGTCACACCCGTGACATCTCCTTCATTTTTTTTTCTAATTAACTTTTAACTATACAATTAAAATAAATATGCAAAGAATAAATCAGTATTTTATATAATTAGTAATTAAATTTCTATAATTAATTAAACAATATTCATGTAATTCTTTTTAATTAAATTTTAATTTAATTAACCATCCTATCAATTTAAGTTTAACTAATGGAATAGTTAATAATTTCGTAATTAATGGACATTATTATTATTAGCACTTAAATCGATTTAGCTAACTATTTAATTAACTAATTATATTTTAAATAAGTAATAATATTTTTAAATGTGTTCAATATATTATAATTAATTAAAACTAATTAATAATATTTTAACTAACTAATCAACGATTAAATAAGGAAATGTGAAAAAAATATTTACGATGGGGAATGTCAATATTAACTTGTGATTACTTACCTACATATATATACTCAATATTACTATACAATAATTAATAATAATTGGCAATTAATAATGCAGCAAGATATATACTAAATAATAATATTTACTATTTAATCGATTAAATATATTTTAACACATCAATTAATTAAGTAAATTAATTATCATTAATAATAATAGAATATATTTATTATATTCTAAAAACACTTTTTATATTAAAATCAATTAGTTAACTATTATTTAGGTATTTTTAAATTATAGAATGAAAAAATAGTCACTCTAGACTCATCTAACTTAATAAAGCATGTTAAATAAATTTTAATTATTTGTTTAAAATAAAAATATTAATTTAAAATCTTTTAATGAGTTATATATATAATTACTTTATAAATGAATTATAATTTAATAAATGAATTATATAGAGATGATGTAGATTCATGCCCGTTAATATTAAGTATTTAACTATATATATTAAAATTTACTACCTAATCATGTAATTATATTTTAATAAATAAAATAATTAATTATATACCAATAATTATTAATAATAACTGAATTAATTTATTATATCATAATAACTATTAATTATAGAAAAATTAATTAATTAACTATGATTTAAGTATATTTAAATAGTACATATTAATAATAATCGTTAATTATTATTCATTATTATATACTAAATATATACAATAACA
>JAOSBK010000007.1:23785135-23800250 GCA_027568895.1 Erythroxylum shatona
TATATATATCAAAATTAATTCATTAACTATTATTTAAGTATATTTAAATTATAGGATGAAAAATATTCACTCTATACTTATTTAAGTAATCAATCAATTAATTATAATTTAATTAGTAAATTAATTTTATATAAACAAAAATTAATTTAAAATGGCAAAAATATAGGGGATAATTATTATCATGAGTAAGATATATACCAAATATTACTTAATTGATTCAACACATCTATTATTATTATTAATTATCTGTATAAAAAATTATAAATAAATAAATAAATTATATATGCCATGATGGGGAGTAACACCTGCTTAATTTATCATATTTTAATTTTCGATAATTAAAACAAAATTATCAATTTAGTTAATTAATTAATCATATTTTAAAGTAGAAATTATTTTTTGATTGGTGTTAAATATATCATCATTAATTAATACTAATTAAAAATATATTAATTGATTAAATATCAATTATTTTAAAAAATATTGAATAACATCCTAGTCACGCCTGTGATTGTTAAGTCACAGGCATGACTAATAATAAGAATGAATAAATAACAAAAAAATAACATCTTACTCACGTATGTGGCTTAATAGTCATGAGCGTGACTAATAATAAGAATGAAGGAATAAAAAAACGAAATGGAAGGTTGAGAAATAAATAAATATCGGTGAAAAAAGACCAAAAAATATTCTAAATAAATTCGCGCTTGTGACTGCTGAGTAATAATAAGAATAAATGAATAAAAAATAGAAGGCTGAGAGATAAATAAATATCGACAAAAAATAACTGTTCGATCATTTGGATGGTGGGATAGAATTTGGTGTCCGTCCATCCCGTTCGTCCTCATTATTATATACTTAATGACATGAGTTGATTTATCGGGTGCTTATTTATTGTCTGATAGAAATAATTTAAAGAACCGTATTTTACGTCTTTTTGTATTAGGTAAAATTTTAAATATATATAAAAACATAACTAAAAGCTTCATGTGTTGGTATCCATGACTTGTAGTTTTTTAATTAGGTGTTTGATTTTCTTTTCCCATTAAGAAGCCCAAAACGGAAGCTCACAGGTGGTTTTTAATAAGGGAATATTTAATAAGGAATATTTTCATCCACTGTACCCATCACACGCGTCTCATCATTGTCCAATAACTAACTGTAAGAATATATTGTTTATTATACTTGTAAATATCTTCTTTGTATACTCTCTTTCTGTTTTCAATCTTTTTCACTCATCTGTGTATATATACATGAAGCAAGAATAATAACAGTGAGCTACTTTTTCCATTGTCGTCTTGTTTTTGTATATGGTATCAGAGCCATAAAAGCTCCAACAAGCACCTCCTTCTTCGATCTACTCTTTTCGTCAAAATGGCTTCTTCAACCTTAACTTCACCAGATATTTTTCCCACTCAGACTATCCCATCCAACGCGTCATCTAGTGAACTCGTGGCCATCAATGTCACCTCTCTCATACCCATTAAACTCAACCCTCACAACTATGTCGCCTGGGCTAAACAAATGGAGTCTCTCCTCATTAGTTGGCCTTCAAGGATACATCACTGGATCCATTCTACCACCCTCTCCCATCTGTATTGTTGACGGTAAGGAAACTGAAAACCCAGCTTATAGTCATTGGTTCCGACAAGACCAGCTCCTCTTGTTGGCTATTTTGGGCTCCTACAATAATGATGCTCGTTTCATCATCTCGCGAGCCACCTCTTCCTGTGAAGTTCGGACCCAGTTTCGCATTGCCTTTGCCAATCGTTCTCGGTCTCGTGTCCTTCATCTAAAGGAAAAACTTTCCACCATGTCTAAAGGTACCTCCCCTGTTTCAGAGTAACTTAGGCCCATCAAGGTTATTGCTGATGAACTTTCTCTGATTGGTTATCCTCTCGATGATGTCGATCTTGTGTTATACTGTTTATCTGGTCTAGGATCATACTTCAAGGATATCGCCACTGTCCTGCATGCCCACCCTTCACCCTTATCTTACGACCAGATTTATGAATAACTCCTTAACCATGAACTTCAACTCTAAAAAGATGACAAACCTTCTGACACCATCCTGTCTGCTCATTATTTTCACAAACGTTCCTCCTTTGGCAGTAATCGATTAAAGTCTTCTGCTCAAAGCAATCAACCCAAATCCAACCCATCACCGACCCACTCCACTCCTAAACGTAATGATGTCTATCAATGATGTGGCAAGCATGGTCATATTGCCAAGTTTTGCTTCAAGATCGACAACAATCCCAACGTCACCCATCATTCCACTGCATTTAATACAAAACCCACTGCTCATGCTGTTAACTTGTCTGCCTGGCAAGATCCCTAGTTGTTGGATTTTGTGCTTCCCATCACATTACCAACGATTTCTCCAATCTTTCCCTTGCCACTGAATATCTAGATTCGGATCATCTTTATGTTGCCAATGGTAATACCCTACCTATATCCCATACTCATACAGCTACTTTACACTCTTCTCGCACATCCTTTACATTGCCCAACGTTCTTTATGTTCCATGGATTAATCATAAGTTACTATCCATCTCTCAATCTTGTCACAATCATAATGTTTCTATTGAATTTTTTCCCTCTTGTTTCAAGGTGAAAGCTCTGGGAATAGGGAGGACACTGCTTCAAGGACAAAATGACAACCATGTTTACAAACTCTACTCCACGCCACCCTGTGCTCTCACTGTTACCTCCACCTCCTCTCCTGCATGTTGGCATCATCATCTTGGGCATCCTGGTTCTCGCACTCTCCACAAAGTTCTCTCTGCTCATCACTTGACCTCTTCGTGCCTCCTCTCCTCCTCATGCACTACTTGTCTTCAGAATAAAAGTCACAAGCTTCCGTTTTTCCAGTCTAGTCTTCGCAGTGAACGTCCTTTACAGCTTTTATATGCCGATGTATGGGGACCTACTCCCTTTCCTTCTTTAGACAATTTTCGATTGTCAATCATTACTCTCGCTATGTTTGGCTTTATCCCATTCGACAAAAATTTGATGTTTTCACTGTTTTCACTAAGTTTAAAGCTATGGTTGAAAATCACTTAAACACCACTATACAAACTCTTTTCAATGATAATGGTGGCGAATTTCTCAAACTTTGTCCATTCTTGTCCACCTATAGGATTGCTCATCTCACTACACCCCCACACACCCCTGAACACAATGGCATCGCTGAACGCAAACACCGTCACCTTGTTGAAATAGCACGCTGTCTCCTTCATTTTGCCCGTGTTCCTTTTCGATTCTGGTCCTTTGCTCTTCAAACTGCTGCTTACCTCATTAATCACATGCCTACTCCCACCCTAAATCAATCCTCCCCCTTTGTTGTTTTATTTCGTCAAACTCCCAACTATCACAAATTATGTACATTTGGTTGTCTCTGTTTCCTGTGGCTTAAACCATACTCCCCTCACAAACTCGCTCCACTATCTTCCCCCTGTGTCTTCTTAGGCTATTCCCCTTCACAAAGTGCTTATTTGTGCTATGATCTTTATCACCACAAGATTCTTTCCTCTAGACAAGTCATCTTTCTTGAAGACCAATATCCCTTTCACACCTCTACACCCACTTCTGATGCCACCAGTTCCCTGTTTTTCCCCTCTCTTACTCCTACCCCATCATCGCCTCACACCATTATTCCTCCTACTGCTATCTCTTCCCCTGCTCGACCCACCCATCCCCATCCCATTCTTCCTCCCCGTTACCCCCCTCTACATCGTCCGACGCCTATCCCACTGTAGTGTCTCCTGAATCTCAGGCTTCATCACCTTCTGTGGCCATCCCTCACCCGGAGCAACCTCCCCCCACTCATCTTGGTACTCATCCGATGATCACCCATGTTAAAGCTAGTATCTTCAAACCAAAAACTGCTTTCTCCATTACACGTTATCCATTACCCAGTGACATTGAACCCATGTGTATCTCCGAGGCTGCCAAAGTCCCTCACTGGAAACAAGCCATGTCTGAAGAGCTCAATGTTCTTCTTTCAAATGGCACTTGGGACCTTGTCCCTCCTCAACCCCACCTCAATATTATCGACAACAAATGGATCTTTCGTATTAAAAGACACCTTGATGGCTCTATTGCCAGGTACAAGGCCCGTCTAGTGGCCAAGGGCTTCCATCAACGTCCCGGCATTGACTACCATGAGACTTACAGCCCTGTCATTAAACCACAAACCATCAAGTTGGTTCTCACCATTGCTATTTCCCTTGGCTGGCCTCTACGGCATATGGATGTTAACAATGCGTTCTTACATGGGTCGCTATCTGACGACGTCTACATTCGCCAACCTCCCGCGTTTCTTCATTCAGACTTCCCTCATTACATATGCAAACTCAACAAGCCCCTCTATGGGCTTAAGCAGGCCCCACGTGCATGGTACCATTCTCTTCGCAAATTTCTCCTTTCCTTTGGTTTTATTAATGATCTCACCGATCTTTCCCTATTTTTCTACAATCGTGGTGGAACTCTTGCTTACTTCTTAGTTTATGTTGATGATCTTCTTTTAACTAGGAACTGTCCCACTTTTCTTGACAAATTTACATCAGCATTGTCTCGAGAATTTTCTCTCAAAGACCTCAGCATGCCTCAATACTCGGGTTAGAGTTGCTTCCTTGCAAACAGGGCCTTTTTGTCTCCTAACATGGTTACATCCAAGATATCTTGGATAAGTTTTCAATGACTGGTGCCAAGCCAACCTCCACTCCAATGTCGTTGTCCGCTAACCTTGGTAGCTCTTCCTTCCCCGCTGATGGCTCACCCTTTCGAAGCATGATTGGAAGTCTCCAATACCTTTCCCTCACACCGCCTAACATCTCCTTTTTTGTTAATCGTCTAGCTCATCATATGCAATCTCCCACTTATGATCATCTTCAAGCCCTCAAGCGCATACTACGCTATTTGAAATCCACAATTCACCATGGTATTGTTCTCGCACCAATTTCGTCTCTCACACTCACCGCTTTCTGTGACGCAGACTGGGCAGGTGATACTATTGATTATCGCTCCACCAGTGCCTTTGTTGCCTACCTTGGCTCTAATCCGATTTCACGGGCTTCTCGAAAGCAACGTTTTGTGGCAAAGTCCTCCACTGAAGCTAAATACCGTACCATTGCCTCCACTGCTATTGAAGTTCTATGGCTCCAGCAAATCATCAAGGAACTTGGCTTCACACTATCGTCTTCTCCTCGCATTCTATCTAACAACATTGGCGCTACATATTTGTGCCGCAACCCAGTTTTTCATTCCCGTATGAAACATCTTTCTATTGACTGTCACTTCATACATGAACTTGTTGCCTCTGGTGCCCTTTGTGTGTCTCATATCCCATCCAGCATGCAACTTGTGGACCTCCTCACCAAGCCCCTCAGCAGTCCTCGGCATTATTCCTTATCTACCAAGATTGGCGTTGTTCCACCTCCATCTTGAGGGGGCATAATAAGGGAATATTTAATAAGGAATATTTTCATCCACTGTACCCATCACAGGCGTCTCATCATTGTCCAATAACTAACTATACGAGTATATTGTGTGTTATACCTGTAAATATCTTCTCTATATACTCTCTTTCTGTTTTCAATCTTTTTCACTCATCTGTGTATATATATGTGAAGCAAGAATAATAACAGTGAGCTACTTTTTCCATTGTTGTCTTATTTTCGTATAGTTTTCACTGCCGTAAAGCCCCAGCTACTAGTGGAGGCTCCAAAGGCAAATGATGTTGTTCAGTTCTACAAAGTAGCTTTTGGTGCAGAAGAGACCGGCCGCACCACTCATCAATCCGATCAGGAGCTACCTTACATCATCTCAGCTCAGTTGCAGCTTGCTGGCTACACCATTCTTGTCTCCAACTATTCTGAAGACTCTGCTCTTGTGATGTACATTGCGGTGTTTGCTTTAATGTTACCTGCATTACTTTCCTAGCACTAGTGAATAAGCACTTAAAATAACTAGTTCAGATCATGCGTGGACTTGCCATTTCCTTTTTTCGGTTTTCTATTTCCATATGTATTAGCCAAAGGCTCAAGGATGACTCAATTAATCAGGTTTCAATTTTCTGTTCACGTTTTCTTGTTCATGTTGCTTTCTTTGCCGCGTACTTGTCATTGGGCATTGTTGGTGTTTTTGGTCGTGCGCTTGCTTTTTTCATAATATCTCCCATATTTTCTGGGTTTATTCTCACTATTTGTTCAGCTGTTTACGCTTTCTAGTTTCATTGGATTAATCTTCTGGTACAAA
Source organism: Erythroxylum shatona (assembly GCA_027568895.1). Lineage (NCBI taxonomy): Eukaryota > Viridiplantae > Streptophyta > Magnoliopsida > Malpighiales > Erythroxylaceae > Erythroxylum > Erythroxylum shatona. Next base: position 23,791,397 of record JAOSBK010000007.1, read on the forward strand.
AGGGCTTAGCTTTTGTGTTATATGGTAAACTGTTGAACGACTCGTATAGAGGAAACTCTCTGCTCATCGGAAATGTCATGTCTCTCGCTGCTCTTCTTCTTCTGTTGGACGGCTACTTGTCCAGGTTTCCTTATGGTTTGCTAATGGCTTCACGTTGCTTAAGGAGAAGTGAATTTGGGTGTGATCTTCTCGAAATGCCACCTCGGGAGTTGTTGGCATCGTCTGATAGAAACGCGACATAACCGAGTGCATGATCCTTTTTCCAATCTTTGACGGGCCTTCTTTCTCTTTCTTTGATAACACATCACTTCTAACTCTATTGTTATATCAAATCTGCAGTTATAAAATCGCAAGATTTTCATTGTTAAAGGAAACTAAACTTCAGTCTTTACTCATGTAAGTACGTAGGATTATAAAAGCCTAATCCTTAAATACAAGTACAGTTTGTTATTATTTATTTTTATTATTTTATTATTATTATTATTTTCATTATTATTATCTTGTCACATTTGCAAGTGGTACTACTGGAATCAACCTCTCTATTGTATAAGAAGTAAAGTTGCGTACTATCAAATTTTTTTAGACTCTGTTTCATCACGGAAGTTCAAAAGATGACGATGATGATGATGCAACTTAAACTTATGCGCCACTTTCACGACTAATCTTTCCTTGCATTTTCATAATTACGCATATCAATCCGTACTAGCTAGTAGCCACTAAATGAAAGATTAAAGTGGACTGTTATTTAGACTCCTTTTCTTGGGCCAGTATGCCCAGAAACATAACTATAGTAATAATGGGCCGCATGACATCGATGAGAGGTTGGGTTGTTAGACCTTGACGGGTCTTGCTCTGATTCAAAAGTAAATATTTGAATTTGACTCAAAGTCCATAGACATGATGGCTACGTGAATGTTAGTATTTCTTCCTGTACAACTTGAAGAAGCAACCACCAACTCAAATTATATGCCAAAAATGTCAAGGTCAAAATCAGGTAATAAATAGCGTGCTAGATATGATTATTAGGAGGGTAGTATAATTAAACCCCACCATTCCGAAAATTTCCTAAACTATCCAATTGATACTGTTCAATTTCATCAATTTAAACTACCACAATATGAATGGTGCAGGATTTCTCGTAGACAAGCACAAAGAAACAAGGAAGATCGTAAAGTAAACAATATTAAAAGAAAGCAGAAAGGGAATAATTATAAGAAAAAAAGATCGCAGAAGTGGACCCTGGCGCCTGGACTGGAGTTCCCACTTACCACAGTTATAACTATAACCATGACTCACTGGATAAGAAATCACAGTCACAGGCAAATGCAGACCCGCGGAAGCGAAGTTGTCAGCTTTTAGCCTACAGACTCGCAGAAGAGAATCGAAGAGAAGACGCCAGGTGGTGGTGGCTACAGGTATAAGTTGAGGAAATGTGTGGGTAAAATCCACCTGACGTGACTCCTCACTTCTCTTATCTTTGTGTTCCACACTTCCACTTCCTCGTTGTCTTATTTTGTTAAGTTCTCATGGTACAATCGTACGTTTGCTGTGTCTGGGGCCGGCGGTCCATGAAAGGATTGCTTCTGTTTTTTTTTTTTTCCGGAAAAAAATTACCACAACTGTCTAGCCTCAATACTTTAGTATTTTATTTAATAAAGTTCTAAATTAAAATTTATAAAATAGTTGTAATTAAATTTATATAATTATTTAAATTGATGTGAGTATTTAATTTATTAAATAATTTTTCTAAAACAACTATTTACGTATTCTTATTCAATAGGCATTTAAAGGATAGCTGCACAGTTAGAATGAAAATTGATTGTTATCTGTTACATAGTCAAATTCTCTCCGAGTTCTTTAAAGACTTGGAAGGTTTCCTTATATAAAAGTTTAAGCGTTACGTTTGACAAGTCAACAGGATTTAGGAACACAAGTTTCAAACACTTGTGCGCGGGAATCACTGGAACGCACCAGCAAGCATATGTATAACAGGGTCAACCTTACCTGCTTTGTCATGTCATTTGCACAAATATCCAAGTCAAGCAATTTTCTAATAAAGCCATGGCCACCCAAAGGTATAAAACGTGCCAATGGTTGGCGTCCAGTCAACAATAGCAATAGAATCAAATCAACCATCCATTTCACAAATTGCTGACTGTTTCTTCACTTTCCACTCACGGAATTCACCCTCACAGTTGCATAGAGGCTGACTTTATATCCTCATGCTACTGCACCCTCGTTGACTACTTTTGCCAATAACCCTGGAAAATGCAGGAAACCGAAACCAGATCCATTTTCCCCCTTTTGGTTGTGGATGATTCTGGTTTCCGTATATAGTTTCCATTTCAGGTGCCAAGAAACCAATCTTAGTTTACAAGCATTCCAATGAAGCATTTCTTGATTATGCAAAGCACATTTTCCCTGGTGTAATATATAATTTCAAGCCTTTCCAAACTTCTGCGGGCGTTTATTTGAAATTGAGAAACTTATTCATGTCTGTAACAGATAGGTTGTCTTACTACAAGCACAAAGTTACCAGAAATTGCAGTCCTCTGGATGTAGTTGCAGCCAGCAGGATAAAAGTCCGGTCAATGTAAAAGTGATGATTTTCCTTTCCAGGAACGTATTAATCCTGGAAGATTCAATACCAATGCATCTGATTGTCTCACCTCCCACCAGTACAACAAGATATCGAATTGAAGCGGATGCACCCGTCCTTATCTGTAAACATGTGAGTTGACAACTTTGTACTGTAGGCATAGACATGCAATTATATATGGAATAAGCAAAAGTAAATCGCAGATAGTCCTGAAAGGATATAACTGTAAGAGAACTTTTTATTAAACTGTGCAAGTTTTACATTTGTGACCTTTGGTGAGCTCTCATACTGACTAACTTAAAAAAGAGAAAAGGAAACCAAAAAACCAACTGAAAGCTAAGTTATTCCCGGAACTCCTTCTGGAACTGGACCCTATGGATCTAAAATAAAACATTGAACTGCCCCACAAAGAACGGAAGAGTTCTTCAACTGTATAGATTCCCACAAATACTATGAGAAAGGACGCATACACTATACTTGGTGCTGGAAGAACTGCAAGCCTTTAGCAGCCCATCACAGCACAATTGTACACAAAGCTGCCTGGGGATGTCTTTCTCGCAAGAACTTCCCACTGTGGTGGGTCTCCATTTGGAACCCACGCATTAACCTCGATCAACCCAGCACCAAGAGCCCTTGGTCCCCCAATAACAATCAGCTGATCTCCACATGCCCTAAATGCCAATCCCCAACCATTCATTGAAAATGCCTGTTCAGGCAGTCCCCCAAGCACAAGCCAGACTTTTTTTTCTTTATCATACTTGCTGACCTCCCTCTGCACATAATCAGCTGCGTACAACTCATTATTAACAACTGCAATTAAGGGAGGTGCCTCAGCTGTAGCAGAAATTCCACTCTCTGCAGCCCCTCCATTTCTTGGGGTCAACATGTCAGGGATTACATGCCATGATCTTGTTTCCAAATTGTACACCTCTGCACACGTAAGCATCTTATTGTCTACACCGATCCCGCCAATGACATAGAACTTTCCATCCATAAACACACCAGAAGACATTTTTCTGGCTTTATTCATGCTTGGAATGGTGGTCCACGTGCCAGTTTCTGAATTGTAAAGCTCCGCTGAGCTCAAAACACGGCCATTTGTATCACAACCACCAGCTAGAATCGCGAGTTTGCCTAGACTGGCGGAGCCAAACAAGCACCTGGCTTGATTCATTGTCATGCCAGTTGTCCATTTATTTGTTAGTATGCTATATCTATAAATAACATGATAAGTTATTTCCTTTCCGAAAACAAGCAGTTCGGTACCAACAGCCAATGATTCCTTGTCAGAACACATGAAGCATTCATTTGAATTCATTCTTGGCAAATGCATCCACCTGCGACGAAGAGGATCAAAGGCCTCCCATTCAAGGAGATTGCAAGAGAAGTACACCCAATGTTCAATTATACCCAGTTCCCATCTCAGCTTATAAAGTAAGCCACTCTGAACCAGAGATCGGAAGCTTTTGTTTAACAAGGCAATGTTGCCAAAATCAGACCTTGAGCAGCGGAGGGCACAGCTAATTGACAATTCCCGACCAAGATAATTGATTAATGAATCTTGCTCTTGGTCCCTTGTTTGATGCTGACCATCTGACTTACTAAGCACCAATGCAGAAAGGATATTAACTTTCTTTGCTTGACCCTGATCATGTGCCTGATCAGGAATGACTGCAGGGGAAACAATCAGACCCTCCAATTCTGCCTTTGTCTCATGAGTTTCCATCAGCTTGGCTGTCTTTCTTAGTTTAACATTTTCTCCTTCTAATAGGCGCTTACTTGGATGGAAGGCATTGCAAATCAAGTTGCTGTCTTGCTCCAAAGTGGATGGCACCACCATTTTGCAGGAAGGTATCATCAAACAACCAAGCACTTGGTGCCTTCGTCACAATAAAAGAACAAGAAACAAAGCAATTAATAAAGGAGCAAATCAAACACAAATTTTATTTCTTAAGCTAAAATACCAAAATATCAGTAGAAGAATGCTGTCTTTAACGCAACCATAACCATTGCCAATAATGCATGCTATCCAAAAACTTATTTATGAAACTAAACTACGCAAACAGATACAGAAGGGCAAATTCAGATCCTTACAACATCTGAATCTACCGAATTCTGCAAAACACAAATACACATAGGAAAAGGCGATGCACCACAAATGATTTCGAAAACCAGGAGCAGCTCATCCATCAGCATCACATTCATGCTAGACAAGAAAAATCTATCAATCATCACTGAAAACTAATAGAACAACAACCAAGAAAAGCTACGTGCTTTAACTTTGAAATAAATTAGTAGAATCAACCGCAAACTAGAAATTGCAAATAACCGAATTAGAATGTCCGGAGTCAGAATAGCACCGTAATCTCGAACAAACAAAATCTAACCAAAAGTCACAGCGCATGCCAAGCCTGCAACTAAAATTGAAACGGGAATCCAATTCCTTCAAAAATTCTGCTCCAAACAGAAAAACTAAACGAAACAAAGATCTGCTCACAACAAGCATCAACATTTACCTGCAACAAACTCTACCCACGTAAGAAAACGACAATGAAGGTGAGTAGAAAAGCCGAAAACCAATAAAAAGCGAAAGAAAAAGCATCAACAAGCCAACAAGGAGTGTTACTGTAACATTTAAAAAAGAAAACGAAAAATGAAGAACTCACTAATTAGCCAGAAATCTTCGAGCTTTCTATTGTGTTCCTCAACGATTCCCAGAAAGAATCGAAACCCAGTTGCTCTTTCTTCCTACAGATTCCCTCTCTCTCAAAAATTCTCACGTACACACACACTCTGGTTGCTGGTCATATTCGCTTGAAGAGTTGACACATCGAGTTATGGTGATGGGTCTGAACAGTGGGCTTTTATAGTGTCAAATAAATAATAATTTCCTTTTAATTGTTTTTGTAAAAAAGGGAGGAGAGAGGAAAAGCATGTGGGGCCTACAACAGTAGAGCAAGTGTTTTTGTTGATGTATTTCTAGAGGGGCGGAGGATATAAGTCGCCAGTTTGGTAGGACAGGGATAGAGATGGAGATGGAGACAGTAGAGAGATGAAACCGAAACCGCCAACGGCCGTTTCTGCACGTGTTGTTATTTCGAAACAAATATGGCGTCTCGCTCTTACTTTTGTTTTGTTTTTTTGTGAGTTCGGCAACTCAGCTCCTCTTTTTTCTTTTTTTCCCCGCTTTTCTCTCCCTTTAATGTAATTTCTTACAGGGTTATATTTGGAAAATTACTTTTACTACTGTTCTACATTTTGTTTGTATTTGAATTAATATTCTTATTTGGCTCTTGAACATTTTCTAACTTTGACCATCTTATTTAATACAACATATTTTATTATCTCGCAAAATATAATAAAATGGTTATATGAGAATCATAATTAATGACAAAGGATTTTATTTCAATTTTTTTATTCATAATTTATTTATGCGTAATAGTATACAAATGCATGATTTATTAGATAGCCTTTTATGCACTATTAGGGCTTGTTTAGAATGAGAAACTGTTAACTATGAAGCAAAGTCCTCTTAGGTACACTCACTATTTTGTGAAGGAATTGATATAAACGAAAGGAATTGATATTGATATGAAAACAGAAGCTACAAATTATTATTGGATTCATACGCCTTAAATAGGATACAATAGTGGTTAACATTAAGCCACATAAGGTAAATGGAGAAAAGTCAGAGATATAGAGCCGTTAGACTATACAAGTGTTAACGGATATTAATCTGTGATTGAGAGAAAGGAGGAGATAAAATAGATATATACATAAGGTAGAATTGGTGGATAGATCAAGTGTGATGTACGTCAATATGCCCCCTCAACGTGGAGCATGTAGGTTCGTAATGCCCAACTTGGATAGTAAAGAATGGAGCTGATCTCGGCCAACTGCTTTGGTAAAGAGATCAGTTGGTTTGTGTTTGGATGATATATGAGCAGTGTGTATGTTGCTAGCTTGAATGTGTTCGTGAATGAAGTGGCAATCGATCTTAATATGTTTAGTGCATTCATGAAAGACTGGGTTAGCAGTTATGTGAATGGCAGATTGATCGTTATAGTAAAGTTGAGCTACAGTGGAAAAAGAGACGCATAGGTCTTGAAAGAGTTAACGTAGCTATAGTAACTCATTAGTTGTATAGGCTATAGCACGGTACTCTGCTTCAGCGGATGATCGAGAGACAGTGGTTTGTTTCTTAGAATTCCAAGAGATTAGAGAGCGACCCAAGCATACAAAGTAGCCTGTAGTTGATCGTCTTATGGTTGGACAATTTGCCCAATCAGAATCACAATAGGCGTTCAGTTGGAGTGTACTAGAACTTGATAGTAAAATGTCTTGATCGAGAGAAGCTTTAATATATCGAAGGACTCTCATGGAAGCATTAAGATGAGGTTGTCTCAGAGCATGGAGGAATTGACTAAGCATTTGGACTGAGTAACTAAGATCAGGCCATGTGATAATCAAGTATAGAAGTCTTCCAATAAGGCGACGATACTGAGAGGGGTCCTACAATAAAGCACCTTTGTCTTCTGCCAACAGGTGTTTTTGCTCTACAGTACAATCAGATACATGCATACCATTTTTCTATTATTTCCCATTTAGATTCTGTGTTGTGACTGAGCACCTGTACTGTCCCAATCTGGGCGCATTAATCAGTGAGCCAATGGCTCTAAACTGTCCCTTTTCGGGCTCATTAAGCATTGAGCATAAAGCTCTGAACTGTCCCTTTCGGGCTCATTAAGCATTGAGCATAAAGCTCTGAACTGTCCCTTTCGGGCTCATTAAATGTTGAGCATATAGCTCTCGGTGGCAGCTCCAGTCACAACTGTTATCAATTAATCATGTACAGAATTTATTTATTACAATTCTACCATATCACATTGAAAGTCAAAACCAATTTATCGAAACAGACAATTAACACTTCAATGTCAATTTCCCATTCCCTCGGACCGTTGGTCCGAGATCTCAAACGTAATCATTCACAAACAGTTACACACAAGTAGCACTTCGATAACAAGTTCCCAATACTTCGGACACCTATGGTCCGAAATCAATCAAAAGCAAACACACATAAGCCCTCCATTATCTCCACATGGCATAAACACATAATTTTAATCACATATAGATTGAGGAACCAACTAGGTTACTCACCTGTACTTCCGAGCTAATACCTGGAAGTCTCAGTGACGTCGGTGGATCGACGCTCCAAATGTGCCTCTATACCAGTTACAGTATGCAATGATTACCAAAAATCCAATCAGAAATATTTCAGAATGCACATGTAACGCTTAAAATGTGTACAATGCATGTTCATGATTTTCCCGGCCCTAAATCCAAATTTTCAATCATAAAAATCCGTATAAAAATTAGAAATCTATCAGCACTGACGGTACTCAATTCGGACCTCTATAGGTCCAGAAATAAATAAAACAGTGACCAGAAAACAATAAACCGGATCCCCGTCAATTTCCCGTCCAAAAATTTCCAATTTCTCATAAAATGAAATTCAATATTTTACAAATCCGATGCCTCAAGAATCAGGTCAATCGGACGTCGGACGGAAAAGTTATTCATCAAAGAAATCAGAAATGCGAAATTAAAACAAAAATTCGCATAAAAATCACTTTTTGGCTCGCGAGGGCGACAGCTCGCCCTCGCGAGTCGCCGATAATGTCTCGCCTCGCGAGGGCGAGCCGTCTCCCTCGCGAGAGGTGAGCTTCTGGCTCGCCTCGCCCTCGCGAGGCGTCGCCCTCGCGAGGGGCGAGTTTCCATCAGCTTTCTCCCCTTTTTCCCATTTTCAAACCAAACTTCCAACACCAATAACTTTTTGTACACAAATCAGAAAATTACAAACTATATCTCGTTGGAAAGATCGTGAAACCCTCTACAAGTTTCATGAAGAACACAAAAATCAATTTCACCCATAAGGGTGTCAAAAATCCAATCAAAGCCACTGCCAGTCAATACCACTCAAAACAGTACAGTACTTGATAAATTCAGTAACTTTCATTCTCTTCAGTCAAAAATTACACAAGAAATATGCTCAGAAAGATCACAATGTGATCTACAACTTTCATGAACAATCTAAATTCAATTTCAATGGTTAACTAGGTCAAACAATTCAGTGAATGCTGCTGCCCCTGAAAGTACTCAAACTGGACAGTGATTTTTCAAACAGTATAACTCCTTGTACAAATGTCACAAAATTGCATACTTTATACCCATGAAAAGATAAAACACAGTACTACA
>JAOSBK010000007.1:23845280-23859602 GCA_027568895.1 Erythroxylum shatona
CATTATAGTTTTCTGTTTCTATATCAAGTTTTCATGGTTTAGATCAACATAAAGGTCACTTTTAGCTTTATTTAGAGCACTTATCTCTTTTTAGATGTTTCCTACTATGTTGCTTACCCCTTTATTCAAAATCTTTAATTCCTCTTTAATAGTTTAAAGTCATGCATCTATAGGCTTCATATCCCTCATTAATTGTTTGTAATCCTTTAGATAGGGCTTCTAAACATCTCTCCTTATTAATTAAGTAGCATTTGAATATAAAAAAGGATCTTTTCTATTACAAATTGCAATTTTAGGTTATAACCATCTTAGTGAGTGACCTGAAGTGAGCTTTGCTTATTGGAGCTTGGCTTAGCGATAAATCATTCACCATAACTCAATCTAACTTCTTCCTAATTAGCTATTTCTTTTGTTATTTATTGCTCCAATTACATTGATTTCCATCATTCTTTAAGTAAATTCCACCAATTTTGTTAAGACAATTCCTAAATTCATAATTCTGATCACTTAAGCTTAAATTATCCCCTTCAATCTCATATGAGTACAATAGCCTATTGAAAAACAAATTTTGTACAATGGTAGGAATTTTTGTGTTGTGGATTGATCCAATTCTTATATGAATTAATTGAGTTGAATACCTAGTATTGATTACTATTAGCAAACCTTTGGATTGTAACTACTATGATTCTTCCATTATTATGGTTAATGGTTTGTTATAGTGTTCTAATATTTCCAAAAAATCTATATGCTCCTTTTGATTTTGCTTTCTTTATTGTTCATCTCAAGTAAGCCCGCCAACATTGGTTTTCTTGAGTTCTAAAAAAGTCAAAAACCCCATATTGCTTCTTAGGAGAGTTGATTCACCTTACATTCCTTAGGAGAGTTGATTCACCTTACATTCCATATTATATAGACATGAAAGAAGTTATTGTATTAGGCTACTTTGAACCTTACCCTTAACTTTCCTTTCAGGTCTCCTCCTGCTTCCTGGTATGGCTTCTACTTTTTAGTTAATGATCTAATTCTTATCAACTGGGTCTATAGCTTGATGATGTTTTCCATTTGGTATTGAATTCCTCTTATGAATAAGTAGTCTTAACTCCTTCATCCATTGCCCTTCTTTACTTATTCACTTTTTTCATGTTTTTTCCTTCATTGATTTTGTTTTATCCAAAATTACTTAGTTACTTATTCACTTATCTTAAGGAAGTACTAAGAAAATTACTAATATTAAAATATTAGTATCTAGGTTTTGAATCCCCCTAAAACCTTAACATATTGATCTTTTATTTTTTGTTGATTTATTGGACCGTGGAGACTCTTATGATATGCTAATAACTGAACTTGAGTTTATTAACAACTAATACTAAGGATTTCAACCAAATTACTCAGGTTAAAGTTTATAGGATCACTTTATCAAATTGTGAATCCCCCTATTGGGTTTGACCCTAATATGGAAGATTTATGTCATCCTATCTCTAGAGTTGCAATCAACTCTTTCCAATAATGACATATCTATTTATAAATAGGATTTCTCAATCTCTATGTATGAAATCAATTTATGATATAATATTCTGGATCTATTAGAACATAAATAAAACATGTAATCAGTTCACAATTTTAAATCAAACCAATTATATTAATAATAAGAAGACATTTAGTTATGCGTGATCGAACACGAAATCAAACATAAATAGAAAGAAAAACAAAATGAAAACAATGGGTTTATAATTCTAAGTCTCCCTGGTTGTCTTATATCGAGTGTCCTTGCGATGTAAAGGTTTGATCTGTATTCTGATGGATCCTTCATTGAATTCTTTATGCCTTCTCGCTTCTCTAGATCAAAATAGCCCCTTGAGTCACCTCTGAGAGTTTTAGAACACCTCTGTATGTCCCTTTCAATTTGTCTTCAAAAACGTCCTTTATATTAAATTCTAGAGTTTTAGTTGATGCACGATTTGATGTATGTATAAACAAAATCTTTTGAAATCGTGAATCTGCATGGTCTAAGAGATGTGTATGGACTGATGCACGTTGCGCATCCTTTCTATGCTTCGAATCTCCATTTTATGTCTTGTTTTCTTCTGAATCTTCTCCTTTAAGTCCTTGAAGGCAATTATACTCTATACACATTAAGTACCAAATATACAATAAAAGTATAATTTATCAAGCAAAAATGCATCAAATATGAGGTACAAATATGATCAATTATGCATCTATCAAACATCGTCACACTTAAACATTTGCCTTTCCTTAAGCAATCCATAATAAAAATGTCAATCTTACACATCAGTCCCTCATCAATTTCGATCTTTTCATTCATACTATACATCATCATATCTTGTTGAATCAAATTCACATAAAAGTAGAATCAAATTATCCTAAAATTAACATTTCTAAGCAATATTAATAGTAATGACATTATAATCCTATTTAAGTCAAAAGCATTAATCTTTACACCCTTTCTAAGATGTCACTTAGGGTACTCAATTATTTAAGGTAAAAAGTATAAAAATCTCAGTCAATACATAACATAATTCTTACTATATGTTTGTAGTAAAATCACATCTCCAGCACTTATGTATAAATTATAAACAAAATCCAAAAGTCTTTATACAAGTTGTAACGAGGCTTAGGTATGATATGATTGGAATCATAAAAAGGGTTAAATCGAAGGAAATTTACCATGCAATATATTTTAAGACTTGTTTACAAACATGCATAAGTCCTTTCATTGCAACTCTATTGGTACCATAAATTTATTCACAATTTTCTTTGTTTGTTTGATCAATCCAATTGCAAGCATTTAGTACCACAATTTAAGAAATATTGAACCTTTCAAGAATTTCAAATATTAAACATGTAAAATAGGATAGGTGTTAATATTAGGGTTTAATCAATGAAAAAAGGCTAAGGCATAACTTGGTTATTCCAAATGGTAAATTTAAAGGAGTGGTAATTTTTAGAGAAATAAGTTTAAACAAGTTGTTAAATCTAAGTGCCTCCATCATGTCAATGCTTCTAATGCAACAAAATTGGTCTCAATATGCATAATAAAAGTAGGTTGTAGAATTATTCTACTACACATGATATCACACATAAAAGAATAACAAGAGCTTAAAATTTTCAAAATGTTCTCTTAGGCTTAAAAGCTCACAAAAAAGATGGGTATTATGTGTGTAAATAATGTACAATATCACTCAACTTAAATATTTCAATGATTATTAAAAATATGACTTTCAAAAGCAATTTTATTCTAGCTCTCATCCATTTGCATACCAATTCATGTATATATTTCAATAATTCAAGATATCAGTTCATAAAATTTAATAATCAAGATTATAATACACTTAAAATAATTCATTAAAGATTCATTAACCCCTTCCCCACACTTAAGGTTGTACATTATTCTTAATGTACGCAATATATATAATAAGGGAAAAATTTAGTGGTACTTTCCTTAATATGATGATTTTGTTTTGTTAGACCCAGCCAATGTAAAACTACATCAAATATAAGAAAAAGAGAGGAAAAGAAACAAAAGTAATAAAATAAGACAATTGAAAATAAGAAATAAGAATATCATTAATTATAATGTTAGAGAAGACAAAATAATTAATGAAAAGAAAATTAATTAAAAAAGAAATACTATACAAACTAAACATATCCTTCATCTTGCGATCCTGGCTAAATGACGACGGAGGGTTCTCCTGGTGTTGATACTGGCTAGATGGAGGAGCTACAAATGAAGTGCCCTGGCCAAATGGTGGGGGTTGGAAATCGATGCCAAGATGGCTTATTATTGAGAGCATAAGCTCTCCCATCCATACCATCATAGACTGCAACTCTCCCAACCATCCTACTCTCTCTAGAAGCTCGGCCAGCTCTGGTGGTGGTGGTTAAGGTGACTGGTCTACTGTCGACTAGTCTGTTGCTTGTTGCTCTCCACCCTTTGGTAACTTCTGTGGGCCCCCAATGTTGATGAACTATGTGCACGTGATGCATTACTGTTAAGTCCACCATGGTCATCATCTCTTGCATCGATGGTAGCTGATCAAAAACTTCCATCCTTCATGCTAGCTTGGTCGCATAAGGTCCAAAATATATCATGTCGACCTTCTTGTCCTCACTTTAGCACTGATAAATTAAACAAGCATATGTTCCAGATGGATAGGCGCCTGCTCACTGATACTTTAGAGGTAGAAGATGTTTACATTGCTGATGATTCCCTAGTTGTCTACTCGACCACTCAAAGAATGACTTAAAATACTATAGATGTATCTAAGTGCTGGACTACGTAAGGTTGAGGCTTTTGACTTACGCATATCATAGTCATCTTTAGTGTTGAGTGAAATCTTGAAGAATTGCAGTGATAGATCATATGGAAGATCAATCCGTAAAGCTCGATACTCCGATGTCCTTGCATACTCCCCATCATACAAATCTATAATGATGGAGAACTAAATACAGCTAATTTGGTGCATCTCCGCCATTATCCTAAACTGGACTAAGTTGGGGAAATCCCTTTCGTAACATCCCGTCTCCACAGAAAATATGGAGAGGACCTCCAAAATCAGCTCTCCATACGATGGTTCCATGATTTCAAATAATTGAGACCATGCTCCTACGTCTACGAACCGCCTTACTGGTTGAGCAAACCTAACCTACTCCAAAGCCTTCTAGTCAATATACTGATTAGCTTCGAACTTCTCATCCTTCAATCTTTGATATTGTTCTTTCTAAGCCCCAACCTTGAATAGCAACATCTGTGGCCTCTTTAGGGGCTGAACTATCATAGAAGGCTCCCCTCGATGCCTCTTTCTTGGGGTCTCTTTTTCACGTTGTGATCATGTCATCTGGCCTGCAACTTTTAAACAAGTGTGAGAAAATTGGTATATAATCACTAAGGTACGCTTTTCATATACTAACTATAAAAAATTAAACAAATAAATAATAAAGTAAAACAAAAAAAGAAACAAATAATTAAAAAATTAATTAGGAAGTCACACAACAAACTAATTAATCTCAAAATTAAAATTAGAAATTGCACAATTAACAAATCAAACTAACTTAATTGTTAAATTACAATTCTAACCCTAAAATTGAAATTAAAAACCTAAATTATCAATTAAACACTAAATTCATGCAATTAAACACAAACCCAGTCATAATTAATGTCAAGATTAACTAATTATCCTAATTAAACAAAAAATATCGTAATTAATCACGTAATGAGCCAAAATCCCAAGTTTATACAAATTAAGTCGAATCTGAACTGAAATCTCAAGCAATAAATCAAACTAAACGCTAAAATAAATTGGGCAAAGATTAAATCCAACTATTACATAATAATGAGGCATAAAATGAGACAAATTCTCCAACAATCTTCGTGGAATTGGCTTTTTTATAGCATATAAGTGAGCCACCTCTTGCAAAATAATAATAAGGACAAAATTTATCAAATTAATATATCCAATTGCATGCATTAATGCACTTTTAAATGACAAACTGCTAATAAAATATGGAATAACAAAACTCGCTGAATCATCGATTAACTCGAACAGTTTGTTTTCGAGAAAGTGGGAACCTTTTGTACTTAAAGTCACTATCAACGCTTTGCCAGTAGTTTCCTTATTTGATTCCTCTATCAACTCTTCCTGAACCATCTCTGTCCACTCCTCTTCTTCTTCTTCCTGTATAAATGTTTTCAACTTATCTTCTTCAATTATCTCCTGCCACTTCTCTTCTTCTTTTTCTTGGATGGAGGCTTCTTTGTCTTCTTCACCATGAAGCTCTTCTTGGACTGTCCCTCCATTTATGAAGCCAACCTTTGTCTTTTCTACACTCTTGAATTCACTTCAATCAGCTTTCATTTCAGCTAGGATTTCTGTTATTTTGTCTATAATACTCTCTTCCTCTTGCTCTTCCTTTTCTTATTCCTCTTCTTCTTCTTCTACTAAGAGTTCTGTTTCACTACTAAGGGTGATTGCAAATCAACATTCGATAGATTTGCTTTAGTAGTACTGGGCAAACTATCTTGCATCTCATCAGATATTATCTCTACCAATTGGTCCATCCAATTCACCAAATTTTGTATACGAGCCTTTGTTTCTTGATGCTTCATGATTGATTCTTGCATTAAATAAGTCATAATATCTTCCAGAGTTAGCTCGTTAACTGGAGGTGCTTAATGCTATAAATATTTTGCTGGAGCATGATCCTTCCATACATAGGCGTACAAGTGGATCCATTATGAATTGTAACTACTCCTTTATATTGCACCTTGGGGTTGATTGTACATGTTTAGTCGCTCCCATATATAAGTCAATGCTTGACATTCATGATTGTAGTAAGTAATCCCACAAATGTTGCAATAGACATTGATTGAGCCTCGGAAACCATGTGAGGAACCCTTTCTCTCTCCCATAAGGTGGTGTTTCATATTGCAAACACATATCTTGACTTTCATAAAAGTATTATCTACTCCATCCTTCCATTGTAAGTTGTGGCTATAGTAATGAATCGTAAATCCTACAATAAACCACAAACTCAAGTTCAAATAAAGAAATTCAAAAGATAATTAAATGAATAAGCCATAAATACAATACAATACAATAAAACTAAAATAAAATAAAATAGAATACAGAAAATAATGACTAGAGTAATAGCATCGGGTGCTTCTAATATCAATGTTTCCTAATAATGACACAAAAACTCAATTAACTAAAAATGTATATGTCAATATTGAATTACCATATGTGTAAGGTGTAGCTATAGCTAGTACCGATAAATAGGAGTTGATCCCATGAGGACAATAATTACTAATAGCTATCGTTGTTCTATTATCTAGTTTATGAATTGATTGTAAATTTTTAATTTAAAAGAAAATAAACTAGAGCAAGTAAAATAAATGGGCAGCAAGATTGAATCACATAATTAAAAAAGTATTAAGAAAATTACCAATATCAAAAGATTAGTATTTAGTTTTCGAATCCTCCTAAACCCTTAGTAGATTGATATTTTATTATGCAATTATTTTGTTGATTTATTGGATCGTGGAGATTCCTATGGCATGCTAATAATAGCTGACCTTGAGTCTATTAACAACTACTACTAAGGTTTTTAATCGAATTACTCAACTTAAGGTTTATAGGATTGCTTTACCAAATTGTGAATCCCTCTATAAGGTTTGAACCTAATTTGGAAGATTTATGACATCCTATCTCTAGGGTAGCAATCAAATCCTTCCAATTATGGTAGATCCATTCATAAACAGGATTTCTCAATCTCTATGTATGAAATTAGGTTATGATATAATATTCTAGATCTATTAAAACATAAATAAAACATGTTATCATATCACAATACATCAATTAAACCAATTGCATTAATAAAAGAATCAAATCATAATAAAGTATCAACATAGGGTTCATCTAACCTAAATATTAAATGATTAGTTGCATATGATTGAACACAGAATCAAACATAAATAGAAAGAAAAACAAATTGAAAACAATAGGTTCATAGTTCTAAATTCGCTTGGTTGTATTTTATTAAGTATTTTTGTGACGTAGAGGTTTGATCTTGTATTTCGATAGATCTTTCATTGAATTATTTGTATTTTCCTACTTCTCTAGACCAAAATTGCCCCTTGAGCTACCTCTGAAAGTTTCATAACACCTCTATATGTCCCTTTCAATTTGCCTCTGAAAGTGTCTTTTATATTAAATTCTAGGGTTTTGGTTGAGCATTCCTTTTATGCTTCGAATCTTTATTTTATGCGGTGTTTTATTTCGAATTCTTCTCCTTTAAGTCCATGAAGATAATTATACTGTTTAAACACACTTAGAGTGAAGTAAGTACCAAATATACGATCAAAGTATAATTTATCAAGTAAAAATACATCAAATATAAGTTATAAATATGATCAATTATGCATCTATTAGTCTGACTTTCTAATTCAACACTTTAATAAATCTAATGTTGACTTTCTAATTCAGCCCTTCAATGAATCTAATGTTGAGAGAGCCATGCTTTCACTTCATCCTTTTAAAGCTCCTAGGCTAAATGGATTAAATGTCTTCTTTCATCATAGCTTGGTCTTTGACAAAAGGAATAGTCATAGATACAGTGCTAAAATTTTTCAATAAGGGACATATTTTAAAAGAAATGAATAGAAATCACATTACTCTCATACCCAAGGTTCGTGCTCCTAGCTTTGTGAGGGACTTTAGGCCTATTTCTTACTGTAACATTTTATATAAAATCATCTCCAAATTATTGTTTGATAGGTTGAAATCCGTAATTGATAAGCTAGCTAACCATTTCTAAAGTGCCTTCATCAAGCACATGCTATAGGAGATAACATTCTAATGGTGCAGAAGTTTCTTCAAAAATACAATAGAAGGAATTTGAATAGGAGATAAAGATTGATTTTTACAAGGCATTTGATTTACTAGATTAGAGTTTCATCAAACACACCTTACATGCCTTCAACTTTCCTGACAAGTTTAGTAGTTAGAATTCTCAATGCATCATTACCATTTCCTATACTATTTTAATAATGGTGAGCCTTTAAAAACAATCTCAGAAGCTAGAGGTCTGAGGTAAAGAGAACTTTTTTCTCCTTACCTTTTCACCTTAAGCATGGAAGTTTCGATCAATTTCATCAAAAAAGGAGTTGAGAATGATAGAAATTTTAGGCACCACTCTAAATGTAAGGCTTTAAAGATTACTAAACTTACTTTTATAGATGATCTCAAATTATTTTTAAGAGATAGTCCTAACTCAATTGCACATTCATGATTTCCTTGAGAACCTTTAAGCAACTCTCAAGCTTATCCAATAACTTCTTGAAAAGCTAACTACTAATTGCATAGGGAATAAATGATATAGTTAGTATTATGGAACGTATTGTTAAAATGAAAGCTTCATTACCTCCAGTTAAATATCTAGGTGTCCCTATATTAACTAAGAGGACTTTATTTAGTGAGTTTAGACCTCTTATTGATAAGATCAAAGCTATATTATCCAATTGATGCAAAAAGAATCTATCTTATGGAAACAGTTCAACTAGTTATCTCCATTCTCAACAACTTGCAAGTCTTGTAGTCACCCCATATTTAGTTCCCTAAATCTATAAGTAAGAAAATATAATAGATATTCAGAAGTTTCATATGGTTTAGAAGTGCATCTAGTCATACCAAAGCAAAAGTAAAGTGGAAAGACCTATGCTTATCTAAACAAAAGGGGGTTAGGAATTATCACTACAAGGACAATGAAAAAGAATCGTTTTTGCTTAAGCATATAGAGAATTCTCAAATATAAACACCCCTTATGGGTCAAAAGGGTATCCGCCTACTACATCAAAGCCTAAAACTTCTAAATTATAAGCCTCAAAACCACCACCTCATGGATAATGTTACACATTCTCAAGTTAAGGGAAAGCCTCAAACCTTGCAGCATTCACCAGATTGTGATGGGAAGCCCACTTCCTTTTGTTATGATAATTGGACAAGTTTAAATCGACTGATTAATATCCCTTCTCTATCTAACTTAAGGAACCAGATTACAGATAAAACAATTATTAAGGAGGCTATTGACATATATCTAACAAGTTTTCCAGCTCACAACCTCACCAAACAATTAATATTAGGCTAAGAAGACACCATTAAATAAAACCTAATTCTAGCAAGATCCTTCTCCATTTCATCCTACAAAGAATTAATTATACTTGGAGCTCATAAAATTAATGACATAACTTGATACAGTTTCCCCAAGTAAGTCCAAAAGCCTCTACTACAATTAGACTAGTCATTAAAGGGAGACTAATGACATTGGACAAAGTAAAGAAGTTTAAGAATGTGTTTGACATTCGTTCATTTTTTAAGTTGGAAAAGGAATCAATTAGCCATTTATTCTTTAATTGAACTGAAACCTTCAAAATTTGGAGTGAAATTATGAGATTATGCAATATGTTCACCCTTCCAAGGAACTGGTAATCCATTCTAAACTAAAACTGTAATAATTAGAGTATAAATGAAAGTGATTGATCCTTTCAGCGAAGTGTATTATATATGGCTACCAAGAAACAGTTGCATCTTTTAACATTCAAACATTCAACTATAGGTTCTTTTGCAGTCTATAATTCAAACCATAAGGGAATGTATTATGGTTCATAAAATCCATCTGGTTTGTTGCCCCATCTTGAGATCTATCAAGAAATTAGAAACTAAAACATAAAGGAATGTAGTTTGAATCCAATCATGGCACAAACACACTAAAACTCCATATACTAATGTAATAGGAAGCCAACTTAGAGCTCCTTTCTTATTCTAGTGTCTTGGGTTGCAATTCTATGGTTTGTTATAGACTTTGAGCCGTGTACATAAAATATCTGAGTATAATTTTGACTTCCTGAAAAAAGGAGATTCATGTGTGGCTTTCGATTAAAATAATTGAGCATTAAGTATGAAATTAGAATTTTAATGTCTGGTTGTACTTATGATTATTAAATATTAAGAATTACAGTTCTTTCAACATAATTGTGAAAATTAACATTATTCTTAAAAAAATAAAATTTAAAATCTTACATTTGATTATTATATTAATATTATTGATTATAGTTCTTTTTATATATAAGGAAGGAATTTATAGTCATTAATTTTTGAGTGTATACTATGTTAAATCCTAAATGTACATATAACTCCAAATTAAACGTTTCTAACAAACTACATAACTAACCATAAGCTCATCTAAGCGATGAATTTGATCTAAATGTCTATTTAAAGGATCAAACTCTAAATATCTAAAAAATTTAATCACTTAACCCTTAGAAAGTTTATTTGGCTTGAGCATAAAACCTAGTACTTGGAAATTTTTATGAAGTTTCTTCCAGTTGCCTAAATTAGTAAGGGACATTAGGATGCATCTTTAAAGGCATAGTATGAGTATGGAATGTTTTCATGGGTACTTTTCTTTGATCATAAGTTTTTAAAATTTTTACAATTGGATCCTAAAACTTCTTAATTTTTAATTAAGCTCACAATGTTATACAAGTAAGATGAATTAGTCCTGAAAATTGTGTTATTTTAAGTATTAAAGATAGAGTATAACTTATTGATATTGTATAACTCAAATTCCATATTATTTAAAGCTAACATGGCTTTGAGTTACCTATATCCATGTGGCCATAAGTACAATAGTGATTATTTTCACTATTTTATTTTGCTTTTTCCTTAATTAAAGAGCCACTCTAAGTATATTGATGATTGATTAAGGCTCCAAGTATTGAAAACATCTATCAATAATTGTTTTTGAAGCAAAATAAGGCTTACATATTAATAAATCTATGAAAAAAGCTCATTAAAAATTGCAACTAAGTCGTTGTCATTTTAGGTTTTATCCACAAAATTGTTGCATGTTTATTTTGTAATGCAATTTTTTATCGACCTTATGTTTTATTTGTTTATGATTTAGATAGGGGACTAGGATGGTAACGAACAATATAAGCAAATTCAATTTGGATGGGCATGTCTGTTATATCAGGGTAAGATAACCAAATAAGGCACTAATATTGAAATCCTATACTATTGAGATTTTGAAAGGCGTAAGTTCTAACATAATTAGGTTATAAGTCTATTAAAGGGACCTACTATTTAATTCTTAGGGAGAAAATGACTAATGGGTTAAGGTTTTTATATAATTCAAACAAAGTAATTATTAAGTAAAATTATCACGAAGCATAAATTGCTGGAGATGTTTGTCAACCATAAGTAATAGATAATTGGAGAATATTATTAAGCATATCTAATTTAGGGTTAGATATATTTAAGGGCTCTACTTTAGCTTTTGCAAGAAATGCTTCAACTTCAACCCAAAGGAAAAAATCATGTGGAAGAGAAATTGATAGTGAAGATGGGGAAGATGTTGAAGTAGCAAATTATATAGGTTAAGGAGCAACTTATTAAGGTGGTATCAATAAGGAAAATAAGGATAATATACAACTAGATCATGAAGAGTTAAAGGGGAATCAATTTGCTAATATGAGAGTGAGAAATGAGTATGTTTCTAACTTTGATAATGATGGGCTAGTTGAATTTAGAAAATAGTAAAGTAAAGTAAACAAAAGGTGTTAAGTCAAAATGACTTTACGATTAATAATTTTGATGAAGACCAAATAATAATGCAGGAAGAAAAATGATACGAAAGAAAATGAGACGGAAGTAGAAGGCAAAATGAGACGGAAGCAAAATGAGACGAAAGCAGAAGGCAAAATGAGATGAATGCAAAATGAGAAGAAACCAAAATGAGACGAAAGCAAAATGAGACGGAAGCAAAATGAGACGGAAGCAGAAAGAAAAATGAGACGAAGAAAATGAGACGGAAGCAAAAAACAAAATGAGATGATAGAAATGAGACGAAGCAAAATCGAAAATGAGACGGACGAAAATGAGACGAAAGAATCGAAGACGAAGATCCGATACCATGTCAGATGATCAATCAGTTTGAGTAAGTTACAAAACTCAACTGAATAACTGTTTCTTCAAAGATCAAAAAACAAGAAAAAAGAAGCAGTTATCAAGAAGCAGTTGAAGACGAAGGCTATAAATACGAGTTAGAGTCAAAGACTGAAAAAGTTAGTGATTTTCAAAAAAGGCTAGAAATTCAAAAGCTAGAAATTTTATTCATTGTGCTAAACTTAGAGCTACTATTGTCTATAACAAAGCTCGAAACATCCTTCAGTAGAAGAAAGAAAAGTTGATAGCCTGAAGAGGCTAAGTCAGAAAAGAATACTTGTTGTAAGAGACCTGAAGAGGCTCAATTAAAAGAATACTTGTATCTTTGAGGAGTATAGTGAAATCTCAGAAAGGATTTTGAGGACTAGACGTAGCCCACGGTTTGGGGTGAACCAGTATAAAACTGCTGTGTCAATTCTTACTCTCAAATCTCAACTTTTAATTTCTATTATTGATACAAATAGTTAGAAGCAGATTGCAATACTTCATAATACTGTTTTTCAAATCGTTTGAGAAAGCAAGTTTTTCTTTAAAAAAGAAGTTTTGGTTAAAAGGGGATTGTATTAAAAAACGAATACACAATTCAACCCCCCTTATGCGTTTTGTATATCGAATATTAAGTCTATACTAACGTGTGATTCACTTCAATTGGTATCAGAGCTTGGTGTCCAAGAACCACCGTAACAAAGTGTGGATAAAGATCCATGGCAGAGTCACACATATATATAGCTGAAGGTGCCTCCGTCATTAGATCTCCTGCGTTAAATGGAGAAGACTACCATTACTGGAAAGACAGGATGCAACTCTTCATTGAATCTAATCATATCGACCTTTGGGAGATAATAGAAAATGGACCGTATACACCGGTAGATGAAGAAGGAAATGCTGTTCTACGAATCAGATGGTCTGCAGAACAAAAAGTGAGATTCAGCTAAATTTGAAGGCCAAGTTCTTTTTAAGCTGTGCCCTAAGCAGAAGTGAGTACGATAAAGTTCACAGATGCGACACTGCGAAGGAGATGTGGGATACGTTATCCATCGCACATGAAGGCACAAATCAAGTAAAGGAATCCAAGATAAGCATTTTTGTACACCAGTATGAGTTGTTCAAGATGAAGGACGAAGAGTCTATCAATCAGATGTTTGGAAGATTTCAAACTATCATCAATGGACTTGAAGCTCTTGGTAGAACTTACAACAATCAAGATCACATTAGAAAGATCCTTAGAAGTTTACCAAAGAGATGGAGACCAAAAGTCACAGCTGTATAAGAAGCCAAGGATTTGAGCGTATTGAAGCTTGATGAATTGTTTGAATCTCTGAAGATACATGAAGTTGAACTCGATGCAGAAGATAAGCCCAGACGGGACAAATCCATAGCATTGAAGGTCGGACAAAAGAATCATAAGAATCAAAAGAAGAGGAGCTCATCGTCGAAAGTGCTGAAGATTGAGGAAGTCAAGGATGACAATTCCAGTGAATCAGATCATATTTCAAGTGAAGAAGATGATGAACTATCCTTTATCTCAAGGAAGGTAAGACATATGTGGAAGAAAAATGCTAAAGGAAACAAAGAGTTCTACCTCAAGAAGAATAGCAAAGATGAAGGGAAGAATGAGAAAACATCCATCATATGCTATGAATGCAATAAACTGGGACATTACAAGTCTGAATGTCCATTGTTAAAAAAGAAAGCCAAAGAAGAGTAGAGAAGGCAAGAAAAGCATAATGGCAACCTGGGAAGATCTAGATTCGTCTGAATCAGATACTGACTCAGAGGCATCGGTGCAAGCAAATATTTGCCT
>JAOSBK010000007.1:23869963-23882809 GCA_027568895.1 Erythroxylum shatona
AAAATGAAGTGTTGTTACGACTTTATTTGTCACTACTTTATATTATTTGTGTCAACAAATTTGTCATAAATATGTAAAGTTATTGTGATCATACAATTTTGTCACACATTCCATAAGTTTTAGTGTTGGTACTTTTGTCACAATAAAATAAAGTATTGTTACGACTTAATTCGTCACTACTTTATATTATTTGTGATGATAAACTTATCACAAACATGTAAAGTTATTGTGACCATATAGTTTTGTCATAAATTTTACAAATTTTAGTGGTAGTATTTGTGTCATAAAAGTGTTGCATAATTATGATCATATTTTAAATTAGTCACTATTTCATTAGTGACGGAGGTATTTGTGATGATAGGTGACGATTTCAAAAATTGGACACTATTAATAATAGTGACTAATATTACTGCTTTTAGTGACAATTTTTACTTTCACTAAAAATACAATTTCTTGTAGTAAAACCAGAGTTCATAAGGACGAATGAACAATTGGCAGACTTGTTTACAAAGACATTGCACCCTGCATAATTCAATCTACAACTCAATAAGATGAACTTGATTGGTAATCATGTTCATCTTGAGGGGGAGTGTAAAAGGAGTAATATTAGCAGCAACAAGTAGTAATGGCAAGGCTTGTAGTTTAGATTAGCATTCTATTAATTAGTGTCACATTTGTTAGTTATAGAATTAGTTAGAGGACATATGATCTACTTATAAAGCAAGTCATGAATGGTATTGTATAAATAGAAGCAATTAAGCTTATGGAAATACAAGTTGGCATATTGAAGCAAATCTTTCTTTCCTCCTTT
Source organism: Erythroxylum shatona (assembly GCA_027568895.1). Classification (NCBI taxonomy): domain Eukaryota; kingdom Viridiplantae; phylum Streptophyta; class Magnoliopsida; order Malpighiales; family Erythroxylaceae; genus Erythroxylum; species Erythroxylum shatona. The sequence goes on from JAOSBK010000007.1 coordinate 23,870,775, forward strand.
TGTAATATTGATAACCATCAAATTGTGAAATTTCCAATAGAGCATCTTCCCTTTTTCTGTTTGTTTGAAGGATCATTGTTCTAATTTTCTATCACGCTGTATTTCGGACTAGTTGAACATCCAAGCAGCAGTGCAATTACAGCAAGGCAGAAGCTACAAATGGCTGATTTTTTTAAAACGAAAAATATAGGCATGTCGCTGGCAAAGGGAGAACAGAAGAGTGAGTGTTTCCATGTAAGAGTCATTCCGATTGTTTGCTGTATAAAGCATGAAAACTCTGAAATACCAGATTCAGGCCCGCCAATCACCCTTCATTCTCATTTATGGGACCGGCAACTACATTGTCAACTTGCATCTGCAGTAACTTTTTTATTCTCTCAACGCCACTAGGAAAGTTTATATGAGCCTTTTGTGATCAACTTGCACGAATTTTCTTTGTTTTCAGGAGAAATCAACTTGATAATGATAGGTTTGAGTAATCGCGAATATTTGTTTATTTTTTACATGGTTTTCTGCAGTAGATCGTGTAATGCAATATCGAAGTACGCATTGCAGTCTTTTATCTCATAGAAATGTGGAACTCGTGGCATTACGTTGGACCACTGGTTAGTATAGTCAAATAAGTTTTAACGAATCACTAGTTGCGCTTAGAAAGCCGGTTTCCTATCAGAATTAGAAGAGAAAATCAATAAATAATTTGTACGTAGTCCTCGGAAAACCTCAAAATTTTACTTGGGAGTAGCTTAAATATTTCTTGACATGTTATGGAATTGTAAATATTCATAATCCGGAGACGACATAATATATTTTTCTAACAGTTTACTGATTGCTTCTGTAGAAGTTCATTGTAAAATTAAAGCCTATACGTGTTTACTGATTGTTTTTATTGGGAGTTCCGTCAGTTACACTCTGAAATGAACAATTACTTGAATTAAAGTCCTATTAAAACTAATCTTTTTGGTTCTGTCTTAATCTTATTTTGTTATACATAGTTTGCTTCAAAGAATGATAATGATTAATTATTTTTTAAGACAGAAAACATTTTTTACTTAAATTATTGAAATATATGTTGTATTTAGCTAATATAACGTGTACCAAAGAAAACCAAGAGTAAGTGAGTGGCCTCAGTCACCTAGAAACTTTCCCATTCAATTTATTGGCGTGTAGTGTTCGGTTTTACTTGGATTATTTTTTTTCCGTTGGTACATTTAAAAATATGGAGTCGTCTATAATATTAAAAAATGACCTAGCTTTTATCCGAAACTTTTGTTTTCATCGGTCACTAAAGAGAGAACAGAATTAATTAAGGTGAAGCTTTGACGTCCTTCTCGTACATACACGTGCACTAGTTTCTCAACCCTTTTGGCTCTCTTTTAATTACTGTTTTCCTGTCATCTTCTCCCAACCTCCAACCTATATTCTAACTCAATAACCTAGCCAACCGACCGACCAGGCTACTTTACTAACTACGAGCTTATTATATATACACTACTACATTGATTCATAGATGAAAAGTGTGCTTTCACCCAAAATAAAAATGATAAACCGTGGATTGGACCTATCAATACTTTTTACCTAGTGTATCATTGGCTTCCTTGCTTGTCTATCTATAAACGTGTAAAACAATATTTTCAAGACCAAAAGCCGGGAACAGACAATTGAATACATAATCGAGGAGATGATATAAATTAATCAGGAAACAAGCTTATCCCACGTCGATGTCTGCTCTATATATTCCCTTAATGTCAAAACATATCGTCTAAGAGCAATTCTGAGAGGAAAATACATTAATCAAAGACATATGCTAACCTATTAATGTAATTAATAAATATATAAATATATGGAGATTCTGATATACTTATTCATTTTGTATAAAATAAATAATAATTTAAAAACAAAATACGTTTAAGGGTATACTTTTCTTTTTCTTATGGAAGAAATTTCTGAAAACTATTAAATGAATTAACATAAAAGTTATTTACCTTCTTGTAATCGATTTTGAGGAGTCCTCAGGACTCTAACCCATGATTTTAGGATACCAACTTTTCTGTTTAGGATTTACAAAGTGTATTGTTGAGATCATAAGTTTTGATTTAGAATACTTCAGAGTTTGTTAATTGGTCTAGCTCGGTTGACCCACAGTTCCGTCTATTTTCACAAATATAGAGTTATTCTGGTCTACATATCTACGATACATGTTTGCATGGTCAACGCTAACTAGCCCGCACGTAGCTTCCATAAATTAACCAAAACCCCAGTTGGTCGGTGCTAATTATGAGTTGAAGTTGACGGCTAAGAAAGCTCACCTCTCTCTCCCCAGGCTCTTTCCTTCACCGACATTTTATCTAGAGAGTGCGTGAGAGAGAAAAAGATAAGACATTTTAATATCTACACATAAAACCATGCAGAGGGATTATAATGTAGGCAATATGGTAATAGCATATGCTAAGAAGATCAAAATATATCTTTCTTGGAGTGTTAAAATAAATTAGTGTATTAATTAAGGTCACTGCAGAGGAAGAAACCAGTAGGTCGCCCCACAGGACTTGAAACAAGTTAAATAAATGACAAGGGGTTCCTCGTGACTTGGTGCACAGTCCTTGCTGTCCATTGGATCAAGGTCATGTGCTCCGAGATGCACGCTGAATACTCTTCCCTTCCATTTCTGGTTTAAGTCATAGGTGATCAATCATTTCTTACTGTCATTTTTATATATTGTTTCTTCTGATTAACTTCTAACCTAGCTAATAATATACATCTTGATTCTGATTTTTCTTTTAACCTAAAAGGTAACTACTCCATTCCGTTTGGTTTTGTCCAACGACATACAACTTCCATCTTCTTAAGTTTAAACTCCTATACCATTTCGACTTTCAATCATATTTTTGGCTCATTATGCATAAAAAGTTAATAGAAAGTGTTTTCAAGTTTTAATATCGTTACAACTTATAGTAATCAGGGTTTTACTCATCATGCTTGTTACAAAAGCCTAGAATAATTGAATAATTAGCTACTTTATCATAAACTTATGGTAATTACCATAATCGTTATTAGTGTTAATTGTAGGCTAGCGTAAGGGTACTTGTGTTCAATTTAGCTACAATTATTGCAATAATTCATAATTACATACTTTTGGCGTCCATTGTGACAACGTATAGGATTGATAATCTATGTATCATCCCTTTAGTTTATATGTGTGTAAACTAAACCAAAGAAGATTTATAGTCTAGTAAATAATCGCTGTAACCTTTTGAATAGTAGCTAGTACGATCAAGCAATAAGTGTAACATGGCAACTCCCCGTAAGCAAACCTGGCACTGAGAAAGACAACAGGAAAATAGAAAAAACATATTCTAATAAACTAACCTTTGATAATGTACGAGAGATCGCAAAAAGAATCTTTAATTATTTTCAATAGGCGAGATGCGGCTCAGAGGGGAGTTTGATCAGTTGATATTCTTTTAGTTAAGAATTTCATTGATTGATTAATACTTCCCATTTGCATCCACAGTACGATGACACATAGATATTATTGCTTGGTGACGACTCTGACCAGAGATCTTGAGCTCTTCAACCATTGGAGGCATTAGCAAGCATGTGATTAACAAGAAATCATAGGTTTAACTTTCTCTCTCATATAATTCAGTCAGACAATTTGGTGTATGCAATCATGCAAGGCCACGTTATTATGCCAACTTGTTGCTTGTGTTTTATGTGTAAGTTAAATTTGATTAGACTATAGGCTGAGATCTTAGAACACGGCGTTACAGAGAAGGGGCATCCAAGGAATAGAATCTAACATCATGCAAGCGTAAATGTGTAATCATTCCTAATATAGAATCGTCATATGGTCCATGAAAATCTTAACTGTTCTAGATCATCTTATATTAGGTATTTGATTTCGGATCATGTGAGATCAGATGCTGCAGAAAAGTACATCTGCAAAGCACAAGAGAAAAGACTTATTGGGAGCAATCCTTGATAGGTTGAAGAAGATAGTTTCACATAATTATTTTCTAATAACGAGAGTTTTGACATCCTTAATTTACCTTTAAATTATGTAAAAGATTCAATTTAATTAATTATTAAAATATTTTAATTTAAAGATATTTGTGAAATCACAAAACTAGAATAAAAGGCTTCCAATTAAAGTACAACACTTTTAATTTTTTCAAATGGTATTGTAATGTTCCTGAAAGGAATACAGGAGCTAAAATTAGATCAAGATATTGAATCCATAATTAAAATATGCATTTTCATTGTAGAGATGTGTTTAAATTCTTTCGAATTCTTATGAACAACTGATAAAAGTTGTTTCTTTGTAATTATAAAAATTATACGTTTGAATTTTTTGTAAAAATTATAAAAGAAAGGTTGTGTGTATTGGTAACTTTCTTTCAAATTCTTGCAAAACGGAGAGTCTTATATACTAGAATACGTACATATTGTCGACCGTAAGATGATTAACCAATTTAATACCTAGAGTAGTTCGTATCTTTAATTGACAAAAGGAGCAGGAAATTAAGTACAAAAGATGAAGAAAACATTTTATTACCAATTAACTTAAGTGCTTGAATTGAGTATGTTAAGCGAAACTAATGCGTTTTGCAAGTGACCAAATTATAAACATAGGTCAGTTAGGTGGAACATGAGATTCAAGTTTCACTTTTAACCGCCAATGACCACAACACAAGCTTAATATGGTATGTTAGTAAGAGTAAGATGAGATAATAATAATATTATATTGTGGTTGGGAATTTAAAAAGAGAACCTTTGCCGCAGAACCGGGTCGGTGTAACGTTTGGAACCCCGAGATGCCACGTGTGGTAGTGTGCTCCTGGTTAGGGCTAGAACATGGTGTGTTAGCTTTCTGGTCCTTTTTGACCAGTCAAACTACAGTATTAGTTAACCAAGAAAAAACGGTATGGTGATAAATAATAAACTACAATATTAGCAACTTTTGGAAACCTACAGTATCTTGTTCTTCAATTACGGAATTTGAATTTCTTGAGAACTCATTTAAATAAATATTCTTAATAGTAAACTAATATGATAGTATTATTCTATATGTTAAAATTTATCGATTCATATTAATAAAAGGTAAAAGATGTGAACATGTCTTATAGTTTGATTTATTTTAAAGTAATTTTATTATTTAAAAGTCAATAAACATAAAGTTTGATATTTAATATTGATTTTTTGTTAAGTTATTTGTATATAAATTATTATATAATTAATTGTTAAAAATATAATAGAGTTAGTATAATTTATCTTTATTTGATTTTTATAATAAATTATATTAAGTAAGTTTTTAAATAAAATCGTAACAAAGTTCCTATGTTTTGTCCCGCATAATTATTAATATCTTTCCAGTAAACATTGGTGAAGAACGATAAAATAACATGGCATTGCGTGTAGGGTACTGACACACGCTTGCTGGCCCGCTCTTTTACTAATTGAGATCAAACTCACACTGAGCTACAAACAAAGGCAGGCAGTATGGCGTAGCTCTAGAAACTTGATTCTTATATTTTCTTTTGCAAAATCCTTGTATTTAAGCACACCCCCTTGCCACTGCTTTCCCACTCTCCAACGCCTACTTACTATAGTTCTTAGTATTAGTTCTACTCCTTCCCCTATCTCTCTTTCTCCTTCATCTTTAAACCACCATCACTATTCCCATACCTTGTCTATTTTGTCTTGACACTTCCCTTTTTCTCCATTTCTTTCTTGTTCTTTCTCAAGTTTTCTAATATTAACAGCCACCTTCTTCACTAGTTTATTTTCATATCTCGGTATCTTACTTGTACCCTCACAATTTCATCATCTTCTTCTTCTCCTTACCTCTGAGCTAGGAGCTTGCTATCTCCTTGTCCTTTTGACCTTTGTTTTCGTCATATATACATAGCGTAATACCCAGTTGTTGCATTTTTATCATTATATATACAAGATGTCTAGCAGAAGATCCAGATCAAGGCAACCAGGAAGTTCAAGAATCAGTGATGATCAGATCCTCGACCTTGTTACCAAGTTGCAGCAGCTTGTTCCTGAGATTCGCAGCAGGCGTTCAGACAAGGTACACCTTTTGTACTTATTCTCACTACTGCTGGGCCTTTCAGGTCTTCAAGTTTTTTTTTTTTTTTCCCTTTTACTCAAGTTAGCATGCATCTAGGGCTATATCTCCCTTTATGGGTCAGGTTTTTCTGCTCCTATCAGTATCAACAGTCCTTTTCAGTAAACACTTCTCGTTGGCGTTGAACAAAAGAACCTTTCCCACTCTAATCCCAGCCGTCACTCAAAGTAAACAGTCAAGGGTGTGCCAGAGTTTTTAGTTTGTGGGGTATCTGTAAAGGAAAATTTCAAGGTTTGTAGTAATTACTCTGGGTATTTATGTCTTTTATCAAAATATGAGAATAGCTATGGAGTAGCTTAACTTCATTTACTTCTGCGACTCAAGCTCGAACGAATATTACTGTACCTACTGGTTTATCCCCTGAAGGACCAAGAGAAACGATAATCTCGAAGGAAAAGGTGTTATTACATAAACAAAGCAAGAGTCATCTCTTTTTTAGTGCAAGTGTGCAATAATATTTTGGAACTAAATTCCTTGATTCGCAGAAAGAAAAAAGAAAGAAGAAGCATTTTTTGCATATTACAGATTTACAGTGTATTTGCATGTTAACTATGCATTAAAAAAGAAACTTTGTTGCAAAAATTTAACCAAGCTAAAATTTAGAAATGGTTCGACTCTTTACACTGCAGGTTTCAGCTGCCAAGGTCTTACAGGAGACATGCAACTACATAAGAAACCTGCACAGAGAAGTTGATGATCTTAGCGAACGGCTGTCGGAGCTATTGGCAACAACTGACACAGCTCAGGCCGCACTCATTAGGAGTTTACTTATGCAGTAGAGCCAAAAATAACAATAACCACAGCTAGTTCAGTACTCAGTTTGTGGAATAGGATGTTTGTTCCCTTGTTTCTTATTTTTGCTTTGCCACTTTGTACTTCCTCTTACCGTTAGGCTTTTTACTGCCAGGACTAGACGTGTAATGCTTGTCTAATGAGAAGAGAGACCTCTTCTTTTTGTTGGCAAAACTATGGCTAACTAAAGCTTTTATAATAAAAGAGCTTCCGTTTTGCTGACATGCCAGCTTTATCTGTTTCTTCGCACATATTGGACCTCTTTGTTCATCATTGCTTGCCTTTGTTGAAGGACATGGATGGACTTTTTTGATGAAACTCAAAATACTTGAACGTATTACAAACTGCAATTTTGGCTTTGGTGATGATTTAAATTACTCCTCAAGAATGATGTAGATAATTATCTTTTTTAAATTAGTCGTAATCTTTCATCACTTACCAAATCACGGCTGGCTCATATCATGTGGATCAAAAAAATGGAATAGAACATCAATCCGGAATAGCAAGATATTTAAAGTTGAAATAATTGAATCATTTCGATTGAATTATATCTAACATTTAATATAATATAAGTAAGTTAGTAAGAAGGTAATGAATATATATAGCACGTTTATGACCAATCCATTTCCTGAATTAGAACCCTTACCAACCTCTCAATTTGGTCCAATTTCTAAAACCCTACAGAAGATGCTGGGGCTCAGAAGGGAAGCTAAGATATCTTAAAACAAACATAAAAGTCGGTAAAAATAAAGCAAAATGCTTATTAAATATTTTACTAGCAATTAATTAGATTGACAGACCCAATTCAGTTGTTCAGATAAATGAATCTGCCTTACCTTTACGATGAGATGAGGCAAAAGGGTTTTTAATAGTAACATTGGGATGGTTTCGAGAGAGGCAAAAAAAATATATTTTAAATTAAATTACCAAATAAACAAGTTCATACATCAAAGCGAGAGACTAGTGGGTATACAAGTGAAAGAGAAAGCAACTAGATACTAAAAACTGGAAAGCAGAGCATTGAGATCACGTCGGCAGTGATTCTCGCACACGTTGTTGGTGTAGAATCTCCGTCAAGTCCACTAGTTCTTCATATCCATCTAGATACCATGTTCAACTCGAAATTGAATATTGATTGGCCGTATGATTCTTTTTAACTAATATTAATTAAAACTAATATAATTAACTTAAATAGTTTTCAATAAAATCAACTCCTAAAACTCTCGCTAAGACTTGAATATATATCCGAAAACAATGAGTATAAACTCTTTTTCATTATATTTAATTTCATTACATCATCATAACACAACCTAACACTTAAAAATAATAAATAATCATCTTTTCTGAATATTTGAAGTTTCAATCATCTAAGTAATCAAGATACTTTTTAACTTCAAATTTAGTAGGTAAATATTATGATTATCATAACACAAATTAATTAATTTATGAAATTATGAAAACAGGTGTTACTAATGAGAACAATTACTTACAAATTTATTTCATCTTCCGATAAGCTAAAGGACAAATATCGTTGTAAATCCCTTCTACATTATCTTTTTAATTTATTTAAAAAAATCTTTTATAGTGTAAGTTATTGAAACTCTCTTGTGCAAAAGCTAAATCAATTTTCTAAAGAAATTTAAAATTTTGCAAAAAGGATAAATTTAGTATGATTGCTTTAAATTTAACATTCCGTTAAGCCAATAAAATGTAAACACCCCTTTCAATAGATTATAAATGAAGAACTTTGAAGTACAGGCATACGCCAAATTTGGTGCCTACAGAATTAATTACTTCGACCACAAAAAGTCGTAGACTGCCTAAATTGGCCTCATGCCATTACGTAGAAAAAGGTCATGGACTAGGTGCCCGCACGGGTAGCTTGGTTGGCCATCTAGCAGGGTCAATTGGAGCAAGGTCCTAGGTTTGACTCCCAATAACGTGAGGCAGTGGACCACTCTGTTAGAGGGTTGACCAAGATTATACCGTGATTCAATCCTCCAGCGATAATCGGGCCTGCGATTGGGGGCCCTTAGGGTTGGGGACTCAACCTTTTGGAGCAAGGTCATGGACTAGACATATCTGATTCTTGTTGAACTTGAAATATCTCAAGGACCCAAATTTATATATTATGTTATTTTAATTTTATGCAATTTGGTAGCATTCTAAATCATTAAGCTATAAAAAGGTATAATAACAACAACTCAGTACACAAGACTCCGCTTTGTAAGGATTAAAAGAGGGATATCAACTATATACAACCTTTCTTTTGCATTTTATAAAGAGACTATTTTTATGACTCAAATATGTGATCTTTTGATTACAAAATGGCAACCTTACTAGTTGCTCAAAGACCCACCCTTAAGTATAAGATTTCAGATATATCAAAAATAAATTATGTCTAATAAAAGATCATAAATTTTTTCATTACCATTCATTATTGATTACTATAATATAAGGAAAAAAAAGTTAACATAAAAAGGTTACATAATACCTAATGACCCAATGAGCCGTCGGAATTTAAAAATAAAGTTGTAAGGAGAAAAGTGAAGCATATTAGCAATAAGGTCTATAATCTCTATTGCAACTCCAACGAAAAGTTAGTTATGTTGATGGATTTATTTATAAAATAAGATGTTAAAAATTTAAAAATAAATAATAAAATATTTAAGAATTTTCTTTTGATAGATATTTAAAAAGTGGGGAAAATTATACATATATATTTTTAATTAAGAAAATAAACAAACTTAATGGGAACGGGAAATGAAGGATCCTTCGTTATGATCGCCATTTGCTGCTTGGCCAATTCTTATGTACGAAGTTAAATTATCAAAACGATTCTATACCAAAAGCTACACTATACATGTATGTATCCTGTGGATGCAACCATACTAGTGTTTCAAAGCTTGTGCCTTTAATTATTATATTTTACGATGTATATTGCACTATACATAATTAAACATCTGAGTGGAGGACAGAAGTCAATATTTGCTTATCTCTTCGCAGCTTTTTGTGCTTGTTCTTGATGAGTACCTGAGACAGTCCAACCCATACTCACATCAAACTTGAACATTATATATATATAAGAAACGATACCCCATACTCTGGCCCAGCCAAACATGGAGACGACGATTGCTCATACTTCACTTGTTCTCACTTTTTTTCACGTACCAGAATTACAAACATTTCGTCATTACGGGTAAGTTGGCCTTCTCATATTAGTCTTGTGCTGCGAAATGCGTCACACACTTCGAATCGTGGTAAATAAGCGCATAGCTTTTATGGGAAACCTGAAAAGGTCTCATAGCAGATTGAAGGACAAGTACTTAAAGGTTAGTGCATGCAATATTCATTTCTCCGTCCCTGCCACCGTCAGATCTTTTTTCCAATTTTAGCATAAACAGAAGAGCCGAACTCCTGATTCACCTCTAAGAGACACTTTTCCTTTTAACTTTGAATTGTCACATACATGTGATTTATAATGATTATAAGCAAAGGCTCTTCAATCAATGGTAAATTGAAGCTGAACACCAAAAATTTATTCTAAAAGGTCCCTTTTTCAATTCATGAATCTTATTTAATTAAAAGTATAAATTATCTGGAACCTATTCCTTTATCACGTGATTGGAATGTGAAGTAATTCTATCATGATCTTGTTGGACGCAGCGGGTGTATTTTGTGAAAAGGAAAAATAAAATGAACAAAATGAACATAGGATTTTTAACGTGGTTTACCCTTAACTTTGGGCTATGTCCACGGACAAAACTCAGAATAAATCTTCCACTATTACAAATAATAGGTGTACAGAGATAAAACCAAAATAGTGGCTCACAAGGTGTTTCCCAACCTAAAAATACTAACATCACTATTTTGTCACTCACCAACCCTTTACGAATATATTTCCTAACTTCAGAGCATTTGATTTGTTCTGGTTTTCTCTCTCTGTTTTTCTATATTTCTTTTGAAGCATGGAATGCCTTATATATAGGCACTCCACCACGTAAGACAGTTGCCTTGCAGCTGTCTTCTTACATTTTTTCTTTACATAGAGGGACGCCATATTTAAATCAAATAATGCTTGGTTCAAATATGGCGTCCCTCCATGTAAAGAGGGACTCATTTCTAACAAATCTCCCCCTTCCGTTTACATGGAGGGCTCTATCAAGTCTGCTATTGATCGACAATACTCGAACTTGCCTTTTGGTAGAATCTTAGTTAACATGTCTGATCCATTTTCATCAGTATGGATCTTTTCTAACTGTAATTGTTTTGTCTCCATCACATCTCTGATCCAGTGATATCTCACATCAATGCGTTTTGATCGTGAGTGAAACAAGGCATTCTTACCAAGGTGAATAGCACTCTGACTATCACAGAACAACTAATGCTATTCTTGCTTGATACCAAGTTCATTAAAGAACTTCTTCATCCATATTAACTCCTTACAGGTTTCTGTTGCTGCAATAAATTCCGCTTCAGTTATAGAAAGTGCAATACACTTTTGTAACTTTGACTGTCATGCCACAGCTCCCCCTGCAAAAGTAATAAAGTAACCTGATGTAGACTTTCTTGAGTCAACATCTCTAGCTATATCTGCATCTGTGTAACTAGCTAATATAGGTTCTGCTCTTCCAAAACATAAACATATTTTAGATGACTCTCAAAGATACCTGAGAATCCACTTGATTGCAGCCCAATGTTCCTTTCTAGGATTAGAAAGGAAACGACTCATAACTCCAACTGCATGAGCGATATCTGGCTGTGTACAAACCATGACATACATTAAACTTCCAACTGCTGAAGCATATGGAACTCTAGACATTACTTCCTTCTCTTCATCTATAGAAGGGCACTCTCTGGAACTCAATTTAAAGTAATTAGCAAGAGGAAAACTAACCGCTTTAGCTTTGTCAAGTTTAAATCTCTGAAGTACTTTATCAATGTACTTCTCTTGTGATAACCATAATTTCTTGGCACTTCTATCTCTAATAATCTGTATGCTCAGAATCTGCTTTGCTGATCCCAAGTCTTTTATGGCAAAAGACTTATCCAGCTGTTTCTTTAGATTGTTGATTCTAGAAACATTCTTACCAACAATCAACATATCATC
>JAOSBK010000007.1:23891579-23905758 GCA_027568895.1 Erythroxylum shatona
ATCCGCTCATGCTTTATAAGGGTTAAATGAATTAACCCTACAGGGTAAGATGTACATATTTCATGTTTTCGAAGAGTGTGAAAAAAATTACTAAGGAAAAATGAAGAAGATCACGTTTCATGATTCCGTAAGCGTTGGATTTCGGACTCAAGCGGGATTTAACATGGTTGGTATCGAAACAAGAAAATGAATCAGTGTCGTTTAAGAAATTTCCATAGGTTTAAGTTCACGTTAATGATCTGAGGTTGGGTTCCGAAAACGGTGCCCAACAACAGTAGAAGATCGATGCTGCCTTAGTCGAAGAAATTCATGACAAGGTAAATGATCTGTGTGTTTCAGTGTGTGACTTACATGAGGAAGTAGCTTATATGCGACAAGACCTCAAGTTACTCCGTACTGAAATGCAACAAGTGTTTTCTGAAATTTTGAAGCATCTTTGATCATGATTTTTGATTAATAACAAATAGGGGGAGAAGAAAAAAAAGAGAAAAATAGGGTGATAAGAAGAAAAAGAGAAAGATAGGGGGAGAAGAGAAGAAGAGTTGAAAAGAAGAGAAGTGAAAAGAAGATAGTATGCTTATAAATTTTCTTTTGCATATCTTCTTATAAATAATACTTGATTATTTTTCTACAATTATGATTATTTGTTATCATCAAAAAGGGGGAGATTTTTAAGTCAAAATGACTTTACGTCTAAATAATTTTGATGAAAATCAAATAATAATAATATTAAAAAGTAAGACGGAAGTTGAAGCGGAAGAAACTAAGACGAAAGAAAGTAAGACAGAAGCTGAAGCAGAAGAAACTAAGACGAAAGAAAGTAAGACGGAAGCTGAAGCGGAAGAAACTAAGACGGAAGCAATATAAGACAAAGACTCGATACTAAGTTGGATAGTCAATCAGTTTGAGTTAGTTACAGAACTCAACTGAGTAACTGTTTCTTCAAAGATCAATAAACAAGAAGAAAGAAGCAGTTATCAAGAAGTAGTTAAATATGAAGACTATAAATACAAGTCGAAGTCGAAGACAAAAAGTTTAGTTTTTCGGAAGAAGCGAAAAAGCTAGCGAATTCAATTAGTGCTTTGAGATACTGATCTTAAGTTTTTTAGACACTATATTTGTGTGAAACACAAGAGCTATCATTTTCTGTACAAAGCTCGCAATATCTTTCTATATGAAAGAAGAAAAGCTGAGAGCCTGAAGAGGCTAAGTGAGAAAAAGAATACTTAGTATAAGAGACCTGAAGAGGCTCTGTGAAAAGAATAGTGAAATCTCATAAAGGATTTTGAGGACTGGATGTAGCCCACAGTTTGGGGTGAACCAGGATAAAATCACTGTGTCAACTTCTGAACTCTTTGTTTTTAATTTCTATTGTTTCATACAAGTATATAGAAGTTAATTCCAATACATTGTGATTCTTACTCAATTGTTTTTTAGAAAGCAAGTTTTCAAAGAATTTTAAAAAGGGGATTGTATTCACGAAAAGGATACACAATTCAAAATATAAAGTCTAAACAAACGTGTGATTTACTTCAAATAATACATTAGAATTAGTAGTCTTGAAACAAAGTAGTGTTGTTTTTCAATATTGTACCAAATGTTCGATGAAAGTTATATAAGAGGATGACAGACATGATTTGTAATCTATAATGTTTATAATGTTTGTGAACATTTCTGAAAATTGTATCATCCATATTACATAACCTTTTACTTTATCCGGTATAAGAGAAAAACCCTTAATGTTGCAATGCCATTCATCGCTTCAATCATTTCTTTAAGCTTAAAATTATCTAATAACATGTCTTAACTTTTTTAATTTAGGGATTAGGTGTAAGGAACCGAATTCATTCCAATTTTATACCATAAATATATATTATTCACATTGATTATTATAAACTTGATTTCCTTACGTAATTATCCCTTACCTTTAAAATATGAGTCATTGTCCAAGATAGGTCAACCAAAGGCTTAATATTTCAAAATTTTCACCTTTTTAGATATTTTACATGAATCTATTTTACCTATAAAGGTTCCTTATTTTTGAGTAGCCTCAAAATTCTTTTAGGTAAAAAAAACCTTATTTATGGTTTGAATGATATTGATGCCAAGTACTCCCTCACTTATTGGGATATATATACCTCATTCTATTTGATTTTTGCAAATTTCTTATAAGCATCACCATTCCAAAAGAAATTTCTTATCATTTCTTTCAATTTCCTTCTATAGGTTCTTAGGGATAATCAACTTTAAGGACTAATATATAAGCATGTTAATGAGGATTACGATTATAAGTTACAATATATCGATAAAGGATAGATTTTTATTGGCCTTTTTTTCTTTGCAATGAGTCAAATAAATGATTATACTCTCTATGAGTTGGTCTCTTGGTAGTGATTCACACTCATAGGTAGCTGAAAGGAAGTTTCTTAGTTTGTATTCCTAAGAAGTTAGAGAGCTAAGAAGCTAAGTTTCCTATATTAGTTGATATATTCATATGAATTTTACCCATGTTAATTGGGATATTATTGAATATATGTAAGCAATTAATTAGGAGTTGATAAAGTTGGCATTAAATCTATAAAGAGCAAGTCACTAGTAAAAAAATGGTTAGAGATCCTCAACTTCTTACACTTCTTTTTAAAGATGAAATTTCCCTTTAAAATGATGTTATAATTAATCATTCTAGTTAACATCTTAATACGAAAGTAAATAGATAAAGTGAAAATGAATCACTTCGTCTTAATCCTTTTGCTCCATTAATCCATTGAGCGTTATCTCTATCGAATAATATATTATAAAGAGTGGTGGTGACGCATTACTTAATCCATTTGATAAATTGAGATGGAAAGCCAAAATCTCCTAGAGAATGCATAATATATTCCTAACTTATGGATTCAAATGCTTTATGGAAATTGATTTTCAATGCATAACTTCTAATATAGGTTTCTTATGGTAATATTTAAATAATTCTTATACCAATTGTCTCCTATATTCATCGACCCATGCCCTTACCCCTAATGTTCATTTTCTAGAGTTAAGTCTTATGCCATATTTTCTTAGGGTTGTAAAGCATTATGTTATCTTTGTAGAATGATCTCCATCCCATTTTGTCTTTATATCATATAGTTGACATAGGATTACATAGTCTTATAGTTACTTATACAAGACTATGTTAACTAACCTTTGTTTCTTTATACTGAAAGGCATGGCTCTATAATATTATCTTATTGTGAGTGATGAATAATGTCTTCTCCTTATCTACTACATTCATCTTATATGAATTGATCACAAGTAGGCATCTATAAAGATTAAAGTATGGAGGATTGAAGTTGCATCTACTAATTGATATATCTTTAATAAAGGGTAACTATTCTTTGAGCTTGCCTTTTTAAGTTTGTAAAGTCATATCAAATGTCGACTTATTTATTGAAGAATTCTTCTAACTTAAAACTACTTCCTGACTCTAGGCATATCCACTGCAGTCCACACAAAATTGTCTAAGTGTTAAAGTAAACATTTATTCAAGACTTCATAGCTTCATCTACTTGTTACTTATTTTTAATGATTTAAATCCTTTAGGTTTTACCATTATGTCTTATTTGATTTCACCATTTGGCTCCCTTTTAATATCTTTCTCCAAATCCCTAACGTTTAATTCTTTCATATTCATCATATATGTTATGTTCTTTTCTTTTAGGGAGGTGAAGTAATATTGTTTTGCCATCCGTTGGCCTCCAAGTACAACTACTACTCAATTTGGAGTTGAAAACTTCATTAACAGTGGATGGAGATAAGAAATTGCTTAATTAGTATAAAGGAAAGTCCTTCCAATTAAAATGTTATAAAAAGAAAGTCTTCCTACAACTTAAAAATATATCACATTTTATCTATCTCAATCAAGTTCCTAATCTTACAGTCGCAGATATCTTTCTTTTTGTGTTGATTTGTTCCTTTTAAAAGAAGTGATAGTTAGATGTTTTAATATATTCATTAAGACACTCATTGACCAAGTGTCGTTATTCTAGTCAAAATAAAATAACTAGATTTACTACCATAATAGTGGTGAGTCTAGGTTGATCCCACAAAGTGTGTGTGTAAAATTTATGAAATGAAATTAATCAGTGTTTAGATTCAACGGAGGTTTTGGATTTTAAAAAAGAAAGAAAGTAAAATGAAACTAACTAATAAAAATAAATTAAAGAAAACATGCAAAAAATGATAAAGGTGGGGAATTCAGTTAGGACGCAATTCTTTAGTTCAATCTCAACCTACATTCTAATTAAGCATATTTTATTAGTTTGTTGTTTTTTTAACCTCTCCTAGTAACTATTAATCGTGGGTTAACAATTAACTCAAGTTTTTCTTTAGGTTTTGTTTAATCAAGATACGATCGTTAATTAAACCTAACTACCAAATAACCTAGGATACGATATCTAGATTTAATTAGATAGTAGCATTATGAACTACGAAAATCGATTAATTAAGACAACAACTATATATGATGCGTCATTTAACCTAGGTCATGTTATCCCAAATGATTATGAATCATTAGTTGCTACGCATGAATTTCAACATAACAATTATGAATTATATCGAAATTCTAGCAATAGGTTTGCAATTAACGATTCAATGAACGCATTAAAATCTTCATCTTACAATACCTAATTGGTTCATGCACAAATAACCGAATAATAACAAAAATTTGATTATCCATACAAAAAACCTAAATCAATTAATATAGGATAACACAATCAATTTTTAATGAGAGACAGAAATAACAAATAATTAAAAAATTACTTAACCTGGGTCGTCGGCATCGATATTACCTCCGAATTGGCATCAAGACATCTAGCCCTTCATGAGTGTTTTTTAAAAAAATGCTTCAGCCTTTATTTCAATCCCGAGTAGAAATCATTACCGCAGCACCAAGCCTATCACTGTTGCTCTTCACTATCTACTATAGCTGATTGGACAATTTTATGTCCTGTCCAGTGCCCCAGGTCTACGTTTTACGCATAAAATTGTGTTAAACGCAGATCTCTTCCCTTGTGCGCTTGCCCCAATTCCTCTGTCCCCCTTCCCTGGCCCTACCCTGGCCCCCTCCCATCTGAGCCATGTTGGATGGATGGCTCAAATGGGAGGGGGCCAGGGTAGGGCCAGGGGAAGGGGGACAGAGGATCCCCCTTGTGCGCTGTAGCTCTCCACGCAGCCACTACTGTAGCTTGTCCACTGTTTTCTTTTTGATTTGACAATTAAACTTGCTCCTTTTGAAACCTTATTCATCCTTATCGTAGGCCTCTCCACTGCTCTATGCATTTTTCTCCTTTTACTATGCATTTTGAATAAAATGCACAGCATGTGTTCCACTGTTGCTGATTGGACAATTTAACTTTGCAACTCTTTAAAACCTCACTACTCACGCCTCTCCTTTTGGAATGCAGACACGTCGTCCATTTAACACACAACGCCTGTGTTGTATGCTTCTCCTAGTCTGCATTTAATGCAAAAAAACTCCTTCACGCCGCACTATGTAGCTCTTTTGACAATTAAAATGCTAGCTCTTTAAAACCCCCTCTTCACTGCTCGGGATGCATGCGTTAAACGTATGCGTTTTATTCCTAGCCCACAGCTCTTCTGCAGCTCTCAATGCTGTCGTCTTGACTGATTCTTCACTTGCCTTGTTTCATTTTTCTTATCTTTTATTTATTTATTTTTTCTTCCTTTATGAAAACAAGCAAAAATAAATCTTCAAAAAATGGCCTATGTATAGTGCTTTCGACTCACTTTAATTTCTTTACTTCCAAATTGTACCTAAAATCATATATGAATTAAAGTGAGTATCTTAAGCATTTTTGTATCTGTTAAGATATATGGTATATATCTTTTATTTAGTTTTGGCATTTTAATTGAACATATAATATATTGGTAAATTGAATTTGCGAATTTTGTGGATTGATGAAATTAAAAAGATGAGGTAGTTACGTGGTGGAATTAAAGTTGTGGTTATTTGGTTGAAGAGGGATTTTTAGTGTGTCAAGGATTTGTGCATATCTCCTAATAACAGTAGAAGTCTATCTCCAAGGTGTGTAATTATCCACATCTCCTATCTACTGCAGGTCTATCTCTAGCGTGAATCTTTTATGTCGAAAAAGGGATAGCATGTGTTAATTGATTATTGAACAAATATTGCAGAAATTTATCTTAGTTGAGAATGGTATAGAGTGGGGTTGCATGTGTTAGTTGATTGAATAAAATATTGTGGCCATGTGCATGTCTAATTGGAAGCTATGGTGAAGAGGAGTTATAATGGTGTAATGGGTGTTGAAAAAGTAGCTTATGTTGTTTTTTAGAGTTTTGCAATTAAATGTTTAGTGGGTGTTAAAGGAAATTTGGGTGTCTTGAAAATAAAAGTGGCAGTAGGCATTAATTAGAGGTGAGAACGTGGCTGGAAATTTTTGTGTGTGAATGTTGCATTAATTGAAGTGTAGTAACGGTGTAGTGGACGTTAAAGTAAATCTCATGTAGCTATTTCATAACGCCGAGAGTGTGTGTTAATTGTTATTGAAAAACATAGCTACATATGCATGCTTTCGTGGGTTGAAAAATACCATGGGTGTTGGACAAGAAACGGAGTAGTGAGCGTTAGATAAGAAATGGAGTAGTGGACGTGATTTTTTGATTTTTCCAGATCTTCTTAAAGATAATGTTGCTGGAATTTTTCAGAGATGTGGTCAAGGGTTTTTGTTTGGGCAGCAACAATTATTAATTGATTTCCTTATGGACTGTATATACTTTGGTTGATGAATGTGTTATTAGTGCAGCTGTGGTTTTGTGTTGGTGTTTATATGAATCAGCCCATCGTTGTTGCGACAACTTTCAGATTTATTTTAGTGGAGCTTAACCTTTTGGGAAATTGTCTTCATTTTTGTCTCAAGTGTTTTTTGTTTTTATTCTTAGTTGATTCATCACTTGATTTATTTATTTATTGTTCTTTCATGAAAAGTTATTTAGCAAAATCCTTTGACGAGGTTAGTACGAGGCGATCGTACTATTGGGTGTGAAATTCTTTCATAGGAAGTAAGGTTGAGAGATATTGTCAAGGGTTGAGCAGTGTCGGATCAGTAAAGCCTTGGGTAAATATGTTATACTTTGATGAAAGTTATTAAGCTGGGTGAAGGCCCCGCAGATGTAAGCAAGGTGTGCCGAACTGCGTTACCAAATTTTTGGTGTTTTTATTTTTTCGTTTTTGCTTGTTTTTATTTTGTTTTTGCCAAAAAAGTTTGCGAAATAATTAACCCCCTTTGGTTTTTCAGTATGATTAATCACTAAGTGTAAATAATTAAATATGTCCCCCACAATTATCAAAGACCCCAAAACATTGACTCAATTTTCATATTTTTCCAAGACTATATAATCAGAAGCAAAGATGAGTGACTTTCAAAAATCATAGAAAGATGTCAACCTTCTAAGCTTTTACTCATGATCCATCAACATTCAATATCTTCAAAAACTAAGCAATCTAATAGTAGATTCAAAAAATGTGTTTAATTAAAATATATTCATGGGTACACTCAACACTATTAATGATGATGACAATTCATAATTATGCATATCATTTCATTTCTCCACCACTAATGTTCACATGCAAAATCATGAATCAAAGGATTTTATAGGGTTATAGTGTGGGCAAAGGTAAGGTGAGATGTATTTGGGTCAAGTAGCATGAAAGTCATCAAAGCTAGTGAAACAAAGCAACACTCATCAAAAATTGGGTATCGTTAGTTATGACAAATGCAACATTCACATTTCACAACCCCATCCAGCTCTTATACACAAACTATATGAAGCCTATACCAATCTGAAGGAATCACTCATACAATTTATGCCAATGAAATCACAATAGTGAACCTTACTTCATATTCAATATACTCAAATAACACATCTATTACAACTCTAGGAAGATGCATAAACTATAAAACACATATGCAATTCCTCCTTGATACATTGATTTTAAACACTTTTTTTCATTCTTTTTCTTCTTCTTTTTTTCTTTTTCATTTTATTTTTTTATTTTTTTCTTTTCTCTTTTCTTTCTTTTTTGTCTATATAAAAATTAAAATAACCTACACCAACATGGGAATTTTAATGATAAGACATCAAATAACATCTCAACATTATAACCAACCCTCACATATGTACACCCCTATACTTAGAATTTTGTGCATCCATGAACTCAACAATCAGAAATGTTTCACTAATTTTATGACTTAGGTAGGACATTTGGTTAAGTTTAAAAGCATAAAATGTAGTTTATACAAAAAGGAAGGCCAAAGCTCAAAGGGGTTTATCAAAGGAAAAATCATGCCAATAGGATAGGTTATTTGGCTAATAGAGTTTATGAAAAACAAAGAATGTCTAATCATATCCATGCTAATGCATGTGATAAAAATGTGGTCACGAATAGAAATTCAACGCAAAATCAGGATGTACATGTCATGAAGGTCACACATTATCAAAAAATAATGAGTCTGATATGGATGTGTCAGTCAAATAAGACTCAAAATTTCACCGGCTTTGTCAATCATTAGTCACTACTCTTCTAAAGATAATGCATATTGACCAATCACAAGAGTAAAAATACATGTTAGAAATGCTATGAAATTCTCTAGTCTATTTACACTCTAATCATGATTATATAATCCTAGAAACAATAGAAAACAAGAAAAAGTTTGTTTAATTTGTTTTATTCTTTCTCTTATTTTGATTAAAAACTTAAAAACAAGTAAAACAAACAAATTCAAAAACACACATGCATATAAAAAGTAATGCAAAAATGTAAAGGAAAAAAATTTACTTCCCTAGGGTTGCCTCCTAAGTAGTGCCTTTGTTTAGGGTCACTGACTCGACTCTTACTTCTCCTCACGTGATTGTGATCTTCAGGTATTATAGTTAGCGTCACTTCCATGCGAGGTTGTTTCAGATAGGGCCTTAGTTGATCATCATCCTCATTCAGTGTCTTCCCTATCCTTAGACTCTCAATTCCGACCGAGTCCATACACTCTGGAAATATTTTAATTGTCTCATCATCTTTTTTTCATCATTTAATTCCTCCAATCTGTTATGTAAAGGTAAAGAGATAGTTTAAAAAATAATCATAGACTCAATACTTACCTCTGAGCTAAAAGATGTATCCTTTTCGACTTCGAGGTCTTTTTTAACTTCTTCACATAAACAATTCATTGAGGGTTGGCCTTAAAATTCTCAAGCTGCTCATTACTTTGTAAAGTTTCCGAACAGATGTCCATTAGATACACCTCGGGTTGATATAGCTGCTCCTCTTCGCTTTGCGATTTTAGGCGATTGAGCCTTTTTTCCATCTGACCCAATTAGTGTTCCATGCTCTGTTGGCTTGCTTTTGTCTCCTGTTGGAATTCTTGCAATTGTTGCTGCATATTTTGTAGAAATTACAAATTGTTAGAAGCAATATTACTAACAAGTTCTTCTAAAGTTGCAATTGAATCATGTTGGCTCTCCGAATCTTGGGAGCTAGACCATGTGTTTCTTAGAAATTGCCCTCCATCCTTATGGAATTGTAGAGTATTCTACTACATTTGCAAAGTATTAGCTATCAAAATATATTCAACTCTTCCAAAGATGGACTAGAGTCGTGATTGGAAGCTTCTGGTCTATGTGAGAAATGTTGTGCCTCCTACAAACTATCATGGAAGTAATTCTGATGATTATCTCATCCCTAACAAAAGTTAGGTTGATCAGTCCAAACATTGTTATAGGATTGAGAATATGAATTATAAAAGAAATTAATTCCGTCGATATTGATTTTTTAAACATAAAATAAAAATGAAAAAAATCACTAAATAATAGGAAAGAAATCAATTACGAACAAATATATACAAAACCAATTAAATCACAAACAAAAATTAAAACACAGCACTCCCCAATAACGGCGCCAAAATTTGACCGCGCGTCGTCATGCTGGTCAAAATAAAATAACTAGACTTACTACTATAGTAGTGGTGAGTCTAGGTCGATCCCACAGAGAGTGTGTGTAAAGTTTATGAAATGAAATTAATTGGTGTTTAGGTTAAACGGGAGTTTTGGATTTTTTTAAAGAAGAAAATAAAATAAAACTAGCTAATAAAAACAAATTAAAGAAAACATGCAAAAAATGATAAAAGTGGAGAATTTGGTTGGGACCTGATTCTTTGATTCAATCTCGGCCTAGACCCTAATTAAGCGTATTTCATTAATTTGTTGTTCTTTAACCTCTCCTAGCAACTATTAATCGTAGGTTACAATTAACCTGGGTTTTTCCTTAGGTTTTGTTTAATCAAGATATGATCGTTAATTAAACCTAACCACCAAATAACCTAGGATATGATCGTTAGATTTAATTAGGTAGTAGCATTACAAACTAGGAAAACTGATTAATCAAGGCAACAACTAAATACGATGCGTCATTTAACCTAGGTCTTGTTATCCCTAATGATTACAAATCTTTAGTCGTTACATATGAATTTCAACATAACAATTACGGATTATATTAAAATTCTTAACGATTCAATGAACGCATTAAAATCATCATCTCATAATACCCAGTGGGTTCATACATAAATAACTGAATAATAACGAAAATCTGATTATCCATACAAAATTAATTAACATAGGATAACGCAGTCAATTTCTAACGAGAGAAAGAAACAATAAAATAATTGAAAAAATTACTTAAGTTGGGTCGTCAGTGTTGATGTTGCCTCTGAATCGGCATCGGGACATCTAATCCTTCATGTGTCTTTCGAAGAAAAATGCTTCAGCCTTTATTCTAATCCCTAGCCGAAAACCCCTTCACTGCTGCAACACCAGGCCTCTCACTATTGCTCTTCACTATCTACTATAGCTGATGGGACAATTTTATGTCTTGGTCCAATGTTCCAGGTCTACGTTTTATGCAGAAAGCTACATTAAATGCAGATCTCTCGAGCATTCCCCTTTGTGTGTTGTAGCTCTCAACGCAGCCACCACTGTAGCGTGTCCACTGTTTTCTTTTTAATTTGACAATTAAACTTGCTCGTTTTAAAACCTTGTTCACCCTTGCCGTAGGCCTCTCTACTTCTCTATGCATTTCTCTCCTTTTGCTGTGCATTTTGAATAAAACACACAGCATGCGTTCCACTGTTGCTGATTGGATAATTTAACTTTGCAACTCTTTAAAACATCACTGTTCACACCTCTCCTTTTGGAATGCAGACGTGCATTGTGTGCTTCTCCTAGTATGTGTTTAATGAAAAAGACTCCTTCACACTGCACTGTGTAGCTCCTTTGACAATTAAAATGATAGCTCTTAAAAACCCCCTCTTCACTACTATGGGATGCATGCGTCAAATGCATGCGTTTCGCTCCTAGCCCACAGCTCTTCTGTAGCTCTCAACGCTGTCATCTTGGCTGATTCTTCACTTGGCTTGTTTCATTTTTCTTGTCTTTTATTTATTTATTTTTTTCTTCACCCATGAAGACAAGCGAAAATAAATCTTCGAAAAATGACTCATATGTCGTGCTTTCAAGTCACTTTAATTTCTTTGCTTCCAAATTGTACCTAAAATCATATATGAATTTAAGTGAGTATCTAAAACATTTTCGTATCATTAATTGTTAAGTGTAAATAATTTAATATATCAGCAATTAAACACATATCACTCATCTATTTGAAGGTATCATAGAAGCAAAATATCTATAGCACTATATGTATCACCTAATATTCTTTTAAACAATTAGTTGCTTATCAAAATAAGTACTAACACCGTGTTTTTATGAGCACGAATCTTGTTTAAAATAGATGTATAATTGCCAATTAAAGATTTGAAGAATTATAAAATGAAATGTTGGACCTCGTTTCTGGAGTCCAACGTTCGAAGTCATCATAAGACGTGAGCGTGTGTATTATCTTATAGGGTTATTTCAAAGAACTCTCATTAGTCATCATCCCACAAGAGTGGTGTGCCCACACTAGTCAATCACCCAAAATCACCATTTGACTTCTTTAAAATAATTGTAGCTCTAGGTCTCTAGTTTACTTTGAAATAAGAACCATCTCTATCGGAAGTCTATACTTGGATTTATGCTTAAGAAACCATAATATGTTCATACCCCAATCATGCTCTCTCAACCAACCCCTCACTATCTTTCCATCAATAGTTTTCATATCAAAACCGAAAACCACCAAATTTTTATGGACAGATATAAAAATGTGATAGAAATCTATTGCTTTAAGAATCACTTCATTTGGAGGTTGGATGATGAAGTTATTGCCAAAAGAATCAGACATGTTTATATCCTCAATCATATTGTACCTATCTTGGGAACATTAGTATAACTTTCTCTAGAAACCTCAGATTGAGGTCATTCCTTAACTATTTGAAATAGGACTTCTAGATCTACAACTTTCAAGAAGACCATAAAGCGATATTTTGCCATTTACAGGGTCAAACATGCAAATTTCCATGAGTATATAGTGTAAACGGACATACATGTCCGCCTAGTAGACCTAGACGGAGGGCCATTTTAGACCCGAGAAGGTCCATGTAATGGACATAATGTCCGTTAAATAGACATGGGTGATACTTAGGGTCCTCACAGACCCTAGAAGGTCCGTTTAATGGACCTAAAGTCTGTCTAACGGACATAGGGGTTACCCAAGCCCCTCCAAAGCCTCTCAAGTGCGTCCTACATCCATTCTAGCATTACCTTCACTCATAATCTTCCTAATTTCACTTATTGTAATGAAATAACACTCCTTAAACATTCAATTACTAATTTGAGTGCATTAAACTCCCAAAAATCAACTAAAATGACTCATCACATACACAAACTCTCATCATTACTACAACTACACTGTACATACCTCCCATGTAGCATCACCACTTATAATGCTCATATCTCTCAACTCCGATACCCAAAATTTACAACTTTATATTTTTGGAAAGCTAAGAAGATAAGCTACAACTTTCCAGAAGACAACTTTGTCTAGTTCTACCTATATTAATACAGTTTTCCCCTTATTTAGGTACACAATTCCTACCCCTATGAAAAGCTTGAAAATGCAATATAAAGACTTTGGAAATCATGAGCAAAACATAATGTATATATGTTTCATTAACATCAAAAGACAAGACTTTTACAATGATTTTGTGGGCATTTCAAGCCACCCTACATTATAATCCAAAAATACAAACTTTACAAGAACAATAATTGCTCAAAATGCGACTAAAGCCTTGTTTTACATAATCTAGTTTTAGAAACAAAATATGCAAACTAGAGTGATGCCTTGACTCTCGACTCGATCACTCTATATCTTGCTTATTGCCTGAAGACGGGAAGGAACAGGGGGTGACCTTAATGCTCGTGGTTAATATTTTTATAATCGGTAATAAACAAAAATCATTTAAAACCTTCATGATCATAGCAAATTATCATTGATTCATGAAACACAAAATTCTCAACTTATCAAACCAATTCACAACTCACATAAGTTATACATCCATCAAACTTGTCAATACATCCTAATCAATTAAACACATCATAATTAGTTAAACACTTCAGAATGGTTTGGGTGGATCCATAACAGAATATACTACACATTTCTCATAAAGGTCCTGTGTAGCCGTAAACAGAACGTACTATCGCAATCCCACAAAATGGTCTTGCATAGCCATGAACTTATGGGAGTTCGTGAAGAAGTGTTCGTGAACTGCAAGTGCACGATTGTCGAAGTGAGTAATAAATCGGTAAGAACTGAGTCGTGTCCACAGTGATTATGAGAAAGTTCAATTCTACGCTAGCTAACGGTATTTGAAATCAGATTGGATGAAATTTTGGAAAATTAAAATTAATGTAAATAATTTTTTTTTCTTTTTTTAAAAAATAACTTAAATAAATTTCTAAACAACTACCCAATTCAGTACGACCAAAATAACCATGAAAATGACAAATTTGTGCAGTAACTAATTAAAAAAAGATTGCAATAATTGACTAATTAAAAGTATTAAATTTAATGGGGATTGAGTTTCTCTTAGGGAATGATATTTTTGTCAACCTTAATATTGAATTAGCTATCCTCCACAATTGAAATATCCTAACCTTATAGGTGAATTTTAAGAGTAATTAA
>JAOSBK010000007.1:23966809-23980343 GCA_027568895.1 Erythroxylum shatona
GACTGTTTAACATAAGTAAAATTAACTGAAAATTGAAAAACTACTTGTAATGTATATTAGTGGTAGACAGACATACTCATGCTAAAAGCAAGAGTATTGACACAATATTTCATTTTATTAAAGAAAGTACCATTCAAAAGGAAGTACAAATCTAGAAACCCCAACATCAAAATTATTGATATATTTATCAAGTTGTTGAAATATGAAGACTTCATTGGATTGAAGAAAGATCCTAAAATAATCAGAATTCAAGTTCAATGAGAAATGCCAGCAATTACACTTGAATAAAATATTAATAGTTATTGAGATAATTGAAAATTATTTTGAATTTCCTTAAAATTTAATTTTTTATTAGTTATGCATATAAAGAGTTGTTTAGTTTAACATATGTACAATATAATAGTATTATCTTTTCATGAATATATATAACTTTGTTATGTCATAGAAAGATGCATCAACAACTTTAAGCTTGAAACCTTTCCTCTTTTTCTATACCTAACAAACAAGAGTTATTTGGGTTAGGGAACGAGTGTTGGATTATTATCCACATGTTAACTTCGGGTGTAACAAATATATGTATATATGGATGTATTTGTAAGAATACACAATATATTTATTTGCATTACATACAACAAGCGGCAACCTAGCTATAGTTAGTAGCCAAATTTACATTCATGAACACAAAAGGAACAAAGCAAAACTTCACTCACATAAAGCGGAGAAAACAAAAACAACTTCATAGTCACACAAGTTAATTGAAAGCCCACTTATTTTCACAATACTTATATGTAGCTGGAGACAAATACCATGGAGCACTGATCATCATCGTTTGTTAAAACTCAGTTAATCCTAAAAGAACCTCGAAAAAAGAACGTAATTAGCTAGGAAAATGACTGTTTAACATAAGTAAAATTAACTGAAAATTGAAAAACTACTTGTAATGTATATTAGTGGTAGACAGACATACTTATTGCAATTGGAAACTGGGTGGAGGTTGAAAGATATCCTGATTAATTAATTAATTACTTAAGAATATATGGTAAATTACACGCATAAAGCATTATATAAAATATTATTTTTTTAAGAAAATCATTTGTAATCCCATTATTTGGTTAATCAAAGCAAGACTACTTTTCACCGATTTCCTATTCTTTAAGTTCTTAAACGGCAATCCATAAGAATGACAATGGTTAACTGAATAATTAAAAAAAACAACTTTCTTAAAGTCAATTGAATTAAGGTAATTAATTTGAATGGCTTCTCATTTTATAATTGACTATGAAATTCTTCTCTTTAAAATTCTCTTTGATTTATGAATCTGAATACAAATCTTGCCATATCATAACTTTTAGTCAAAATTGTTAAAAGGTTTTAAGAGTGCAATTTATTCAATTATCTACTAGAGAGAGTTTAAGAAATTTCAATATGTTTTTTGTAGAGATCATTGAATATAGAGTTCTTGAGTCTTAGTGCATAACAATAAATATTACTTTTGGCTACGATTTCTTTTGTGAACATTTGAAATTTGTATCTAATAGTTACTATTTGACTACGAAATTTTTAAATCGTAAAGTACTAAAGTAGTACCTCCAAAAAAACAAAATTTGTATCTTTTTTAGACTATTAATAATGTTTAATTTTACTATGAATTTTTTTGTAGAAAAATCTAATTTGTAAATGACCTACATTTAATATTTGTAGCTATAACTTTTGGCATTGTTTTTTAACTAGGAGCAAAGTTTCGTAGAAACAAATTTTTGATTACGAAATGTTTTTCATAGCTAAAATAAAAATATGTTCGAAATCGAATATTGTAGTTAAGATTACAACATTAGTTTTTATTTCTTTTTTTTATATGATACAATTACATAATCTTAAATAGCAAGAAACAAGCCTCGTATATGTGGGAAAAAATATATAGGTTGTACTGTTAACTAAGTTAGATTTGACACTAATGAGTATAATAGTTGTCTTAGAACACAAAATTATGGGGTTGTTATTAAGCGATTGTCAGTTTTGTTAAGGTTTCAAGTGAGTTAAAATTAAGAAAAATCCAACATGACGTAAAAGATCTTGTCTTGTAACCAATTCATAAACCAAAATAGCACATATCAAAGGACATAAGCAATTATACCTTGAACTTGCTCTCCAAACCAAATAGAAGATCTCACGGCTCCACCTCCTTACTCAAGGTTTTAACTCCTTGAAACCAAATAAGATGCAACCCAAGATTTCCACCAAAGATCGATTAGAAAGCCTAATGTTTCCTAAAATAAACAAAGGATGGGTGACTGATTGCTCAATACATGAGCTAAATGGCAGAGCTTTTTGGGTCTTGTAAAAAGGATGAAGAACATTGGCAGCTTGAAAGAAGACAAAAGAGAAAAGAAAAAGTTGAAACCGCGGCCGTTTTGGAAAAATTAGGGTTAATTAATAGCTATTTTAATTGCCTAAAATGCCCTTATGTACGTAAGGCCAAGAAACAAAGTGAAAGGGTAATTTGGTCATTAGGCTTTATACACATCTTAATGTTAATTTCATGGACAACTCATGTTTTTACAAGGTTAGCCATGCAAATTTCCATTTAAATAGTCACATTGCCATTTACCTCATGTTTCAAAATAACGAAACATTTGATGTAATTGCCATAGCATGTAATTAAATGCATTATTTTGTTAAGCATTAAATATATATGACAAATAATACATATCAAGTAAATTTTTCTATGATTAAATTTGTTATCTAATAACATTTATTCTAATACCATAGGACAACCGAAATGATTATAACATTTATAATTAATTTTATCATTATATTCATATCTCCATATGATATACTTGAATAATTTCCTTTCTCTAATCAAATCTTTTTTGATGTGACCCGTTGGGATCTATGTCATGTTGACAATAGAATTAGAACTCTTTTTAATTCTATACTTCATAAGCGGTATCTAGCAAAATAGATTATAATTGCTCAAATGACATACATTATAATTATCATACACAAATTAAAATCCCGAAGAAATAATTTTCGATGTCAATTTTCTTGTGCCATAATATCCTAAATAAATGTGAGATTGGAATATGTCATTCTTTCCCATTTATTCTTTCTTGATTTTCAAAGTAAATCGTAAATATGGTTAAATCCTTAATCATATTGCATACATACAATATTTCTTTATCAAGGGCCCAAAGACATTATTGCTCATATCATATACGAGGGATAATAGTATTCTCATTGAACATTTATCCCCTATACAAGTCACGCTTACTGTGGCATTATCTGTATAGCTACCTGTTAGAACTAGCATTGGACAATGCCAACAAATACACATTTCTCATGTAAGAAAATGAACATCTCATACTATATAGTTTAAGACACGTATGAAACATTAATGATATAAACACAATCCTATTAATGTTTCATTTAGGGCCTGCTGAATACCATAATTGTTGGATTCAATACTTGATTTAGCTTAATGGTAGATTTCAAAACTTTTTTTAAAAACAAAATGCAGTGGAAGCATAAAAAGCAAAACAACTTCTTTTAATTAATACATAATATGGTATAAGGAAAATAACTAACATCAGATCAAGATGGAAATTATACCTATCCCTTGCTACAGCTTTGACTCCTCGCTTTTGTATCCTCTCCTTATTAATGTATCCTATCCTCGTTATTGTATCCTCGATCAATCCGATCTACCACTTGTTCTCCTTGGATATCTTAGTTAACAAGATCCTTTGGTAGGAAAGGAGAAGCAATATTGAAGAGGTTTACCTTTAATGATCAACTAGTTGAAAGCACCAAAATGAGACAATCTCATTACAAGTTTCAGCTAGCTCATGAAAGAGAGGAGAGAGTGAGACAACAAATGCAACACCTTCTTCTCTTTCTTCAAAAATGAAGAGGAAGCCAATAAATGAGACATTCTCATTTGTTTTAATATGACTAGATGAAAAGACAAAAAGAAGCAAAAGGGAAACTCTCAATTTTGATTAAAGATGAAAGAAGGGAGTGATGTGCATCCAATGCATCACTTCATTCTTTAATCAAAAATAAAGAAGTCAACAAATGAGACACTCTCATTTGTTTAAGATGGCTATATGAAAATACCAATAACCTAAATGAGGCCCTCAGCTATACCTAAACCAACCCTTGTTTTGGATGAAATAACTAACTCCTTTAGTACTACTTCACTTCTTCCTTTATGATTTCTCACAAATTCTTCCTCCAAGAAGGTCACATTTGTCGACACAAATACCTTCCTATCTTGAAGACTGTAAAAATAGTACCCTTGTGTACTCATAGGATATCCTATAAACAAACATATTTCTGAACTTCGTTCTATCTTTGTGAATTCAAGACTTAGAGCATAGGCTAGGCAGCCCCAAGTACTTAAGTTCTATAATGAAGGCACTCGGGCAGTCTATAACTCCCCAGGTATATTAGGCGCCTATTTGGATGGAGCAAAGTTAGAAAGATAAATTTTTGTTTGCATGGCCTACCCTAGAACAATTCTAGAAAGCTAGCATAGGACATCATTGATCTTACCATTTCCAATAGAGTCCTATTCTTCCTCTCTGCTACACCATTTTGTTGAGGTGTTCGAGGAAGCTGACAAGTTAGAAACAATACCATTATCAATTACAAATTGTTGGAACTCTCACCACCTCGATCCGATCGAAGTTGTTTTAATGGATTACCTAGCTGTTGCTTTGAATTCTTTGAACCTTTCAAAGGACTCACTTTTTTTTGGCATCAAATATAAATAACCATGTCTAAAGTAATCATCTATAAAGGTTATAAAGTGTTTATAACCTCCTCAAGCTTGTACATTCATGGGCCTACACACATCAGTGTGTATCAGGTCCAACGTGGATTCATATTTGTTTCCTTTAGAAGGACATAAGGCCTTGGACATTTTTCTATCAATACAAGATTCACATGTTGGTAATGGATCAGTATCCAAGCCTATAAGGATCGCATCCTTTACTAACCTGTCAAGTCTGTTTTGATTGATATGACCCATTCTTAAGTGCCATAGATATTTTGAATTAATGTTAGAGTCATTGGATTGTCTTGGTTTTATTAATTTTGTGGTGTTTAGTAAGCCTTTCATAGGTTCTATAAAGAAAAATCCCTGTTTAATTATCACATTACAAATATAATCCTTATTCCCATATATTAAAACAACTTTTTAAAATATAAGGAATAATCATATTTTATTAAACAAAAAACATAAATCATGTTCCTTACAATCATTGCGATGTAATATACATCCTCCAAATATAATCTATGACCACTAGGAATGTCTAAGATAATGACTCTCACTAATTCTACTAAAATGTAGGATCCATCTACTATATTAACTTGAAACTTACCCTTGGGCTTAGAAGAAGATGCTACATTAGCTTCTCGCCTATTAGCCTTGATATTTAATATCTACTTCGTACTTTTAAGGGTATTCATCAACTCACTCAAGATGTAATCCTTACTGTTCAACACATAGTCTAACTTAAACTACTGAAAAGAAGAGTTTAAGCTATTGATGATCATAATCATTAACATTTTCGCATATGTCTGTCCCAAACATCTTAGCATCAGTAACCACAGAGATTGCCTTAAGCATGTAATCGAGAACCAGTTCACCAGGTTTTTGTTTGAGATTATGAAAGGTTTGGATAACTTTAACCCTTACAGACATGATCCTCACACCAAACATCTCATGTAGGTGACGGACCATTGCATCAACATTTTTCATGCACATAATTTGCTTTCTCAACATTCTGTTGATAGAAGCCAAAATTTAGCACTTAGTAGTCTTATCAGCATTCTTCCATTGCTTATGTTGTTGCACTTACATAGAGGTTGAATTTTCACCTGGGGGTATAGGCTCTTTTTCTATTAATAATTATAAAATTCATTCATATTGTAGAACAATGTCAACGTTACGTCTTCATTCATTAAATTTGTCTCCATTTTCGAATTTGTTATTTGTCAAGAGCATTGTGAGAGGATTCATGTTGTGGAGATTATGTCTGAAAAATATAAGCATACTAATCAAAATATTGGAACTTGGTATGAAATCATGATGCATGTATATATGATGATAGATTTAACAAAACTTAAAAAATAGATCTTTATATGACGGTTATTTTTCTCAACTATAATAGACTAAGTGACGGTACGTCATCTTATACATTGATAGAAAAACTGGGACCCTCCCACTCAAAAAACTACTCAGCGTCTTCATGCATAACCTTTTGAGAAGCTCCATAATTTGGTCCATACATTTATCAACAAAGCTACAGTGGGTAGGTTATTGATAAACTATGTTGAGTGTGTAACCATTTGATTCATCCACTAAAGATACTTATAAACCATGCCTCGGTGGGAGGTCACATTTGCTACCAAAGAGTGGACTTATCCTTTAGGAGACCCAAACTATGCAAGATCTAAGATTCATATCCTCTGGTAGGGAGTAACACTTCACCACATACCAATGGGCCGTCATATGGAGACCGTGGACTCTCACATGAGCATCCTCTCCCACTCAATATGTTTGGTCTTTAGGTTTTAATAAATACCATCTTGTCTAGAAGCAATTTATTATCCATCCTATATTGTTTCATTATAACTTTTAATAAATACCATCTTATATTGTTTCACTATAAAACCATTAATGACATTCGATAAGGCTAAAAATATGTTACTATCAATGGAGTATCAGTTATCCTTACCTCCCCTTTTAATTATATACATTTACTAATTGTTCTTTCATGTTTTGGACACTGAGAATAAAGTATAACTTAAGTATAGGGGAAGGACTTAACAATAAAAGTTGTCAATTTTGTTATAATTAGTTTAATAATGAATAATTCAAGATTTTTTTTAAAAGAACGTTGATTAAAATAATTCATTATGAGTTTGGTTGTAATTATGATTTGATTTGGGTAGGCACATAATTATGAGTTTTGACGATTAAGTTGATTTTAATTTATTTCATTAATTTTGAGAATTAATACTTGATTTGCATTATGATATTATTTGTATGATTTTCAAATACATTGTGTTAAATTTGAATTCTATTTTAGCATTTTCATTATCCCACATGTAAAAATTTTAAAAAAGAGAAAATAAAAAATAGCGCTATATGCGAGCATAAATAATTTCACTTTGCTAGGTTTGTACTAATAAAATGTCAAAGTTAAAGAGTGGTGCTAGTAGCCTTTTAAAATAATGACTTAGTTGAGTAACTAAGGGTATTTATTACAAAGTATTTATTATTGCATTAAAAGGCTAGGTGACTTTTCAATCAAACTTCTAAATGCTCATCTGTTTTTTTAAAGATGAATAAATGTCATTAACTTCAGATGAGCTTAAAAAAATAAACTGACTAGGAATGCAAGTTTAACTCTCAAGTCATATAAACTTAAATGTGTATGTGTTTCAACCCAAGTTACATGAAGCTAGCACTAACATTCCAGAGAATTTTCATTCTTTGACTAATTAAGGACTGAGGATCTTGAGCTATTTGTGATTCTTCGATCTAGTTGACAATGGATCCCCCTAGCATTTGAACTTCTTTATCTACACCTTTATATATAACCTATTGTTTCTTTCCCTATAGATTAAGTATATGGCACAATATAGTGTAGTTCTTAGGATAATCCCATCTTTCTTCGTTAAGGTAGTCATTCTTGTGGGCCAATGGATTATATTTATCCATTCCTTCTGTGAGCAATGTATCCACATAGTGTCACTACAAGAAAACAAGGCATTTTGTGACGTTTAAAAAATGTCACAGAATGTCCAAAAACGTCGCAGAATGTATTCTGCGACATTTTAAAAAATATCACAAAAAATATTGCGAAATGTGGTATATGCAAAAGGTTTCTGTGATGTTTTATGTAAAATTTCATGAAAAACACTGACATTATGTGACGTTTTTAGAAAACGTTGTGGAATCTCTGACATTAAAAAACATCGCGGATTGTCTAACATTCTGTGGCGTTTTCTCGATGTTTTTTGGAAACGTCATGGAATGTCTGCCGCGACATTTTTGTTATTATTTGATTTATTTTTTCATTTTTTTAAAATCATATTAATTAAATAATTTCTAATTTTAATAATTATTTTTAAAATAATTTTTTTTAACCTTATTTGTTTAATAACTGTTCAATATTATTTTTGAATTTTATTTATTTAATAATTCTCCAATTTTTTAGTATGTCATTAATTTTAATAATATTCATTTATAACAAGAATTTCATACCTAAAGACAATGTATTATTTAATTGCAATTCCATAACATATCATAATACAATAATTAATATAAACTATACATCATAAGTATATAATATATCAACATGGCAACGGTACTTTCTACCCAAGTTGTTTCTAATACTATATTGTTTGCTAAATCAGGGGTGAAGTCATTTCTTCTGATAGGAGGATGCATTAATCTTTCTACAGAAGGAAAAGTCCAAGCAATATATCTTTGCCAAGGTAGGCCTCATCATGCTGAAGGCGTTCAATTTCTATGTTGGATTCAGGTTCTACACCAGGAGACTCTGCAATTAAAGGCTCTAGAATGGTTCCAATTACACTAGTAGAACATGCTGCAGGAGATCTTTCATCCATATGTTCTGTTGCTACTGGTTCAAGTGTCAAATGAGGTCTTGAAGAAATGGAGCCCTTCTCAGAAAGATTGCATATACCTACATAAAGACCTAAAGGGAGACAAACACCAATATCCTTCTTACAAATTTCATAACCTTAGGCCAGCAAAACAAGAAAATATGAAAGTTGAAAAAGACCAGCTAACCAGTTATTAAAGGCTGAAGGAAAACTTGTTCCTTTCTTAAGTTATTCTTCAACTTCCATTCACCCAAAGCAGAAGAAGGAGTCTTCCTTCTCTTCTGCAGCAAATCATGACAACCTTCTAATGATGTCTTCATAAACCTACAGTAAGAAAGAGTAAATGTTAATTAAATGTACCACCGAGATAAGGGTGTAATCCATGTTGATCAAGTTGCAAGTCCTACTTATTAGTCAACACTTTGGACTCATCAAAGAAATGCTTCCTCTTTCTTGACCTCCATTGTGGTTGCTGAACTTATGGAGATGAATAAAGAGCAAGATCTGGTGATATGAGCCCTGAAGTGGTGGAAAACAAGAACAAGCTTATGCAAAGTACAATGTTTGGACCTTAAGGATCCCAAGCATAAATCAAGGATCACACTCGCATAACCTCAACATCTGGAGGCTTCTCATCATATATAACTCTTAAATCTATAAATTATGTTTGATTACTTGAATCAACATTTCCTAAATCCATAGATATAGTAAGTACATTTGGTCTATCACTTTGAAGTGAATTTTGAAAAGCATCAGTTTCAATAATTTGTGTTGCATCATATCGAAAACCTAGATCATGATCAATTGAAGGTGGGGAAAGAATGTTGTGATTGTAAAACAAACAATTAAAAGATCAGCTCTAGCATTGTTTTGAAAAATAATACAAAATTGAAATACAAATTGGCACATTCTTCTCTTGGATTGGGTTGGAATTCTCTTCTGTAGGCAGTATACCAATATCCTAAAGAAAATGAGATTGATAGTTAAATTAGAGAGTTTTACTGCAATAGTTACTACAGAAAAGAAGGGAGCAAATAGTAGGCTTACATCATCAAAAGATATAGCAACATAAGGATCTCTTCCAATTGGAATTTGAACAATTAGTGTGATTTCCTTGCGGCTTCTGAGATGATTATCTGGAGACCTAGAAAATAGAGAAGTTTGAAATCTTCAATCAAAATTTATACTTGAAATAGAAAAAAGAAATCAAAACCTACAACTAGATTGATGAGTGAATGAAATTACTCACAATTTTAGGATTGAGATCTAGTATTTTATCTATCAATGCCTTTGTCTAAGGGAAAACCAAAGTGGACAAGTATACTCTACACAGTCTATCGAGAATCCATCAAAGAGAAACATTAGAAATTCCAAAACTTCTTGTGAGATTATAAACGATTGTAGCATTTTAATAAACAAGAAAAGGTTTCTCGTTGGAGTGATAAAGGAAAGAGGAAGCTCTTTTGTGGCCCTTTTTCTATCACACAATAATACAGTGGTTACTGAAAAGTTATGAATAAAAATTGGAGTGCATACCTTCCATGGACTAAGGGCCAACCACAAAGATGGAGTGTGGGACTAGCATATCATCGTTGTCCTGTTGCTGCTACTAAAATAAAATAAAAAAGGCCAAACCAACCAGAAGCAAAGAGTGGGATGGGAAGAGCTCGAATCTACTCATTGAAACCCTAGCAGCAAATCTGGATGGACACGACAACACATGGTGAATCACACAAGCTAAATATCCAAATTTCATTCCCCACAAAAAGATCAGCCAATTTATTCCACTATCATAATCAAATCGAATAGAATCAAGCATCTACCAATAAACACGCGTGTAGACACATAGAGAGAGTGATAAGTAGGGAGTGGAGCGGAGAGATTTATGTGAATTACATCAAGTGGCGGAGGTGTCATCTGAGTCATGGATAGTGAGATTAGCGGTGGTCTAATCACGTCACAGGAGGGCTAACCAAAGAGAGGAGAAAGCCACCTAGTAGAAATTATAAAAAGAGAAAGAGGCGTTACACACACATAGAGAGAGAGAGAGGACGGGAGAAGAAGAAATTTGTTTAAGAAATTCAGGATTTTTTAAACTCAGTTAAAGTTTCAACAACGTTTTTGTCAATAAAACATCGAAGTTTATATTTTGTGACGTTTTATTGATAGAAAGTCACAAAAAAGTTACAAATTTGTGAATGAAAACATCTAAAAAAATTTGAACTTTTTGTGACGTTCTTTAAACGTCATGAAAAGTCTTCACAATCTGTGACGTTTTATCAATAAAACATTGCAGATTGTGCAATTTTTTGCAGTGTTTTTTGGATTCATAATAAAAGTGGGTTGGCAAAAACTACATTAGAAAAACAGGGGTTAGTGTTTCAATGTCATCCTTGCACAAAAGACATCTTAGATCAAAACTGCCTGAGGTAGTGCTCTAAATGCTCCTTTGTTGTTTAAAATTATTTTTTTAATGATATAAAATGTTTAAAGGTTTAGCATCTTTTCTCATGTATGTTCATTTTATACATTAAGTGAAATGGTGGAGATTGAGTTGAAAAAGAAATGTTGAGTGAATTGGATTGATTTATAATTTGATAGAAGTAACTAAGTGCTTAAAAATTCATTAAACTTTGAAATTGAAGGAATAAGGAGAATCTTGATTGATATCTTTGATGTGTTTAATTCTTTCATGTAGTTCAATGAAGTTGTTTTGCTTAAGGACAAGCAAATGCTTAAGTGTGTGAGAGTTTAATAAATGCTTAAGAAGGTACTTTTTTAAAACAAAAGAGCTACAACGGAAAAGTTCTGAAATAGTTTAACATGAAAAATTGTTAATCAAATTCTGAAACCTATTGAATTCAAGAGCAAAGTTATCAAGATTTGATAATTATGAGAAATTAGATGCAACATTGGATAAAAAGTTAGTTAGAAATTTGAGGTGTTGGATATATTTAAGGCTTGATAGTCTTTATAGTATTAGCATTATAAGTCACCATTCGGAGACACAAATAATCATGTATTTTGATGGTTGCAAAAAGGATCTTGAGGTAAGTTAAAAAAATAGGATTATACCTTGTTCTAATCTTCTTCAAAAAAATTTAGTTTTGTTGGGTATAATAATAGTGATCGGGGAGATGATGTCTTGGTCCTTAATGGCAACTAAGAGGGGGAATGGGTGAATTTGTTGTTGGTAGATTTAAATAATTATTTTGTAACTAATAGATGCAATTTGGTGTCAATATATGATGGAAATTGACTTAATATAAATAAAGAACACAACCAAATAGTAATTTAAAAAGTATAGAGTAGAAGAAAGACAAACGAATTTAAACTAGTTCAACAAACAACCTTTGCTTACATTCATTCTTATAGAAACTACTTCGAATTTTTACTCA
This sequence comes from Erythroxylum shatona, assembly GCA_027568895.1. Classification (NCBI taxonomy): domain Eukaryota; kingdom Viridiplantae; phylum Streptophyta; class Magnoliopsida; order Malpighiales; family Erythroxylaceae; genus Erythroxylum; species Erythroxylum shatona. Next base: position 23,978,851 of record JAOSBK010000007.1, read on the forward strand.
CTCTTTTATTTCAATAAGGCAAAGAGGAACCTCTTATAATAATCTTATTTCTAAGAGTAAAGAGGAATTCTTCATAGAATATTTCTCTAGGGTAAAGAGTAACCCTCGTCACAATAGAATTTACAACTCAAAAGACCTTATTTGATCGTTTTGATAATTTTAAAGGCTCTATCACTTTAAAATACAATAACAAATTCATATAGAACCTTTGTAAGACTCTTCAAAATGTATTTATACAAAATCCAAATAATATTTTTGTATCTAAACCAATAAAAAATATTTAGTTATAAAGTTTGGGGATGAAACTAGTTGTTAGGAATAATAATTATTTGTTAGTTACAGTGCATTGGTTGATCAATGTGTGCTGAAAGCACAAATTTGATAGTTATTGGGACATTAGTCAACTGATTCACCAACCAATGTTCCAATGAACTCCAGGTAAATAAGTTTTAACAATTTCAACCTATATTGACCGATCACTATGCTATATAGATTAAAGAATACACCTAAAATCATGATTCAAATATCTTTAAATGTTGAAGGTTAATTTATGTTAAGAAAATTGACTTAAGCACTTCTCTAAATATTCCCAAGAATATAAAAGGAGCAAGAGGACCTTTTTTGAGGTCATAACCCTAATTCCTCTTTTTGATTAAAAACAATCATGCAACAAGTTAAAATGATGACGTGTTTATCCATAATGAGCTGCTAAAATATTTATATGACAAAGTATGAAGTATAATAAACATTACATAATCATTCATAACTTTGTTATGCCTTGTCTTGATTTTTTTCTACACTTGAATAACAAACAAGAGTTATTTGGGTTACGGAACAAGCATCGGATTATTATCCACATGTTAACTTCAGGTGTAACAATAGATGTATGTATGTATCTATTTGTAAGAATACACATTATGTTTATTTGCATTACATTCAACAAGTGCAACCTAGCTATAGTTAGTTGCCAGGTTTACATTCATGAACACAAGAGGAACAAATCAAAACTTCACTCACATAAAGCCGAGCAAACAAAAATAACTTCACAGTTAAACAAGTTAATTGAAAGCCCACTTATTTTCACAATACTTGTACGTAGCTGGAGACAAACACCACAGAGCACTTATTCGTTTGTTAAAACTCAATTAATCCTGAAACAACCTCAGAAAAAGATCGTAATTAGCTAGGAAAAAGAGTATCTAACAGAAATTAAATTAACCGCACTTCCAATAGTGTTGTCATTGATTGGAACTCGATTGAAGTCTGATAGCAAACACTAGCAAATAGCTCACCGATGGGTTGTTTCATCGACATGTTTGTTCACTTCCTCTGCTCCACTGCAACATCTACCAGGAACTACAACACCATGTTCTATGAAACTCAAACATGGTCTCAAAAGACTCTTCACCTTTCCGTATGATAATGCCGCTCTGGCCACAGGTACCGAACCCATCATCGCCATGCACATCATCATCAAGCAAACCAACTTAACA
>JAOSBK010000007.1:24004332-24021885 GCA_027568895.1 Erythroxylum shatona
ATAATAATAATAATAAGTTTATTAGAAATCTCAACTAAACAGGTTTTTATTTTCAGTTTTTATATTACAAATCTCAACCAAACAGGTTTTCATTTTTTTTAGAAAAAAAATAGAAACCAAAAACAGAAATCAGAAACTGAAAACAACAACAGAAAAATAAAAGTGAAACCAAACGGCCCCTTAATTAACATCATTTATTTCCATTAATATTTATAGGTTTGACTTTCACCCCTTTCTTATATCAAACTTTGACCATTGGTCAACTCTTGATCACACCCAAAATGAACTCATTTTGACCTCAATTTTGATCCTCAGACTGTCCTGGAATAATACTATTCAATCCCAAGTTTAGGCCCTTGGTGTCACTATTAACCTCGATATGTATGATTCACAACTAAGAAAATACTATTCATGAAATCAAGATTTTTAGGGCATTACATAAAGTGTCGATCAATTTCTTTTTGAATTGAATTGAATCGATAGGCCTTAACCAAACTAAGAAGGAGAGGATACGTGGACAAATAAGGTAATGACACATGTTTAGCTGACATGTTAATAAGATGAAAATGATGTTGTAGTTGACCATGATTTTGGATTATATGATAGATGACATGGCTACTGATGTGGTGGATGATGTGACACTAAAGTGTTTCTCCTTCATGTGACTAAATAGGGTCATTTTCCTAAAAGCTAAATGAAATTGTTTAGATCTTCATCTTGCTCCAAACAACTACGACTAAAGTTTCAAAGTCTATCGGCTTTAGGTGACGAATGATGGCCCTTGGAGAGGCTTCTGGAGATGATTTTTGCACCGTATTAATCTGCTTAAGAAGAGTAACAATTCAGTATATGAAAATTGTTTTTGGAGTATATTTAGAAACTCAGAATATGAAAACAAAACATTGAGAGAAAGAATGAAGATGGCTCTAAAATTTTGACTCCTTTTGTTATAAAGGAGGCTCTAATACCATGTAGAAATAAAGAACAAAGAAAAAATGTAGAAATGTTCTATTTATTTTTTTGTGTATCTAATGTGATGTACATCCACCTATTTAGGTGAATCTAACTAAAGAAACAAGTTAACTAAACCATACATAACATTAATAGACATGAATTTATGAGAAAATAAAGGCTAATTATAATGGACAATTCCCTGAAATAAGATTATGTTAATATTTTCAAAGGGTACTAAAAGAAATTATGAGGATGTGAGTCCAATTCTCTAATGCTTTTTTCAAATTTGTATGCATTTTATTGTGGTTGATTGGTTTAATGAATTTGAGGAATTGGAAGTATTTTTGAATGATGTGTTGTATAACATTGTCATTGATGTCTTTTAAAGAGTTGGAGGAACTCCAATAGATTTTGGAAAGTGGTTACTATTAAGATGTTGATGGTTTCTATTATGAAATAATTGAGAGCAGAATGAAGCCTGATATGGCATCATATCTTGGTCTAGCATCTAAAAGTTGCAATGTGGGAGAATTGCACAAGACCTTGCACAATCTTGATTAGAAATATTCCAAAGGGCTATTGTTCAATAACAACACCATATTTACTTTACATGGCTGCATCTTTAAATCCATGAAGGCCAAATAAATTTGTAACTAGTTATAGCTTAATAAACCTTACTTTTTATGAAGTAACACAATTAACTAATCATAACTATAGTAACTCCCAATAGTTGTTGTTCCATGTCATTTTTTAACTCTATTTTGGGTCTCAGACTTGAATTGCAAGTAATAATTTAAGGAGCTATTATAAATTTGTTGGGAATTAATTCAAAATTGTAAAGCTGTCAAATTTCCTTGTGAATAGGTCTTTAGTTTGTTTTTAATTTTATCTTGTAAGCCATATTTATTGGCTGAAATCTCTATTTAAAAATTGTTGAGTTTTTTGCACTTTGCCTAACAAGTTCATTATTCAATATATATAATAAAATAACTCTAGTTGTATGTATTCTTTTATCTTATACATGTTCTTTTATTTTTTAAAAAAATTCTATACGTTATTAGAGCTCCTATGAGTGAATAAGAGAGAACCTAACCCAAGCTTCCTTTCTTTCTATGGCTTCCTTTAACACATCATCTCTTTCATCCATGGTTTTCAATGGTGAAAAGGGGTTGTCAAAATGAAAACTCACTTGAGAGGTCTCGATTTGTGGTAGTGAGATGAAGGTGAAAGATATGTACCTCCTTTAGGCAATAATCCTACACTTAACCAAATTAGAGCTCATGAAGACGAAGAATTTAAAGCCCCCAAAGTTTTGTCTAAAATACATGTTGTATCTAAGTCGATTTTCACAAGGATTGTAGCTTGTGAAACAACTAAGGAAGCATGGGATGTATTGAAGAAGCTATATTAAGGGAATGTTGTGACAAGGCAAATGGAAGTCTTAAATCTCAAAAGAGATTTTGAAATTCTTAGAATGAATGAAAAGGAGACAATTTAAGAGTTCTTAGATAAGCTCATGGTGGTGGTAAATAAAATCAGACTTATAGGAGAAGAGCTACCTGATAGAAGGATCATAAAGAAAGTCTTGATAAGTATACCTGAAAGGTTTGAGGTGAAAATTTCATCTCTTAAACACTCAAAGGACATCAACAAAATTCTGATTAATGTTTTACAAGCTCAAGAGCAAAGAAGGCAATGAGAAAAACAAGAAAGTGAAAAGATAGTGGAATGAGTTTATCTAGCAAAGGTTCTGTCATTAAAAAGAAAGGAAACATTCCTTAATATGACCATTATGAGAAGTTTGGTCATGAAGAGAAAGATTGCTGGCATAAAGGGAAGTCTCAATGCTTTAGGTGTAAATTGCAAGTTTAACAATAAAGAATAAGTAAATATAGTGCAAGTGATTAAAGAAGACAACCTCTTCTAGTTAGTGAGAAATGCACCAAGATTTATCATATAGAGAAGTGCTCTATAGAAATAAGTGATGAGAGTAGTGCTCATGTTGACGAATAGAGAGTGTTAGCTCAAGGTTTATTATTAACAATTTTGATGATAACCGTATAAAATTTCAAGTTTTGAATTGGATTTATTTCATTATATAAGCAATGATACAATTCTTAAAAGGAAATAAAATGATGGAATAATTGCTTTCCTTCTTGCGGCAACCTTCTTTATAAACTTACCTTTTTGGAAATGGTTCCATAACATCTAGAAGAATCTTACTAAATCGAATAATTAGCTTCGGAAGCCTTGAAAAAAAGTATGAATATTAAAGATTTTAGTGTAGATAATATCGAAGATTAAGCAATGGCTAGCTGAAGAAATTGTTTATTTAAGGAAGAGCTACTGTATTTGCAAAATATACATAAGACACAGACACAAGACTTGTGAAATATCTTAGAGCCTCATTATTTCTTAAAATTCATATCAAGCTCTTTATGCCTTAGAAAGTTATATCACTTTATTAAGAGAGACTTTAAAATCCTTCATACAATTTTTTATGAGAGCTTGTAGAGGCTAGCAAGATACTACTACTATGGAAGGTTAAAGAAACTTGAAAATTACAAACTTGTGAGCTCAAAGAGGCTGGTCATATTACTACTTGGTTTTATAGTGAAATACTTAAGTTGGATACTTGAGGACTGGACATGGACTTCATTATAAGTCAAACCAGTATAAATCTACTGTGTCTCTCTTCCTTACTTTTAAATTTTTGCATTATAAGTTTTCAAGAGGCTCCTTCTATTTTTATATCGCAAGAGATTTCTTTGAAAAGCAAGCAAGCTTATATCGATTAAACATACTTCTTTCTTTTTGAGTGCTAGCAGGCTCCTTTCGATTAAACAAGCTCCTTTAGTTTTGAGCGTTAGAAGGCTTCTTTCTATTAATAGGCTCCTTTCTTTTTCAACGTTAACAAAATCTTTTTGAAAGTTTATAGGAACCTTCTATTCATAAATTTATTTTTTAGCAGAGTATCATCTTTTTTAAAGCACCTTGAATTTTGTTTTATAGCAAGTGATAGATCATGGTAAACAATTTGAGAAACATTGAAGGATAATCTGTCTCAAAGCCTCCTTACTTCAATGGAAACAACCACTTATACTAGAAAGAAAGAATGAAAATCTATCTCCAATCGGTAAATATTAATGTCTGGCAAGTCATCAAAGTTGGAGCTAAACTTCCTACAATAGAAAACGTAGAATTATGGTTTGATGCTGGTAGAAAAATGCACAACTAATGCTAAAGGAAAACATCATCTGATCTATACACTATCTCCAAAAGAATATAAGATATCATACTGCTCTACAGGAAAGGAAATGTGGCGTAAATTACAAGTCACCTTTAAAGGAACAAATGAGGTAAAGAAACATAGAATAAGCCTTTTAGTGTATCAATATGAAACTATTGACATGAAATAGGGAGAAACCATTGATGAATTCTTCGAACAATTCAATAACATCGTTATGGCCTTAAAGAACCTAGCAAAGATATATCCCAATGATGAACTTGTAACGAAGATTTTAAGATCGCTACCTAGGGAATGGAGACCTAAGGTGATAGCTCTAGAAACTACAAAGGATCTAGACACTATTTCACTCGATTGGCTATAAGAAAATTTGATGACCCATGAAATCGAGCTCAGAAGAGATAAAGGATCCTCCTACAGAAAAGGAATGACACTAAAAACAACTAATTAATCAAATGGTGATGAAAGTGACATTGAGTTGTAAATAGATGGAAATGATGATTTCAACTTCATGGTCAGAAAATATGCCCGCTTCTATAAAAAGAAGTTGATGAAGAAAAGAGAAGGAAACAAGAAAGTTGGGAATAACAGCTTTCTATCAAAAGGAAACAGCAGCAATAGCAATGCACAAAATAATCAAATCATATGATATCACTGCAAGAAGCCTCGACACACAAGACCTGAATGTTCTCTTCTTCAAAAGGACAAGTTAAAGAATAGAAAGCCCAGAAAGCAAGCGATGACTCCAGCCTAGTTAGATGAGGATTTTGAAAACTTTAAAGAAGAATAGCCAGAAGAAGTTAGCAATGTTTGGTTCATGGTTGAATCAGGAGATGATGAGATATAATTCAAAACAGAGATAAGAGAAAATCAATGGACAGTTAATAGTGGTTGTTCGAGACACATAATAGGTGAAATATCACATTTCAACTACATTGAAAGAAAAGACAGAGGTAATGTTGTTTTTGTTGATAAAAATAAAGCAAAAGTCATCGGAATTGGTAAAATTGGTGACTCTAACTTTACCTTTATTGATAATGTTCTTTATATTGATGGATTGAAACATAACTTGCTGAGCGTAAGTCAATTATGTGATAAAGGTTATAGAGTTACTTTCTATGCATCACATTGTGAAATTGTTGATAATCTTAATAACAATACTGTATTTGTTAGTCCTAGAAATCAGAACATATAATGTGCTCAATTGGAAGATATGTCTTAATAAAATGTCAAGTGTTTTGTTTCTATAAAAAAGGACTCTTTTATTTGGCACAGAAGATTTGAATATGCTAGCGTGAGCATTCTCTCAAAATTTTCCGAAAATGAGTTAGTAAGAGGACTACCAACTTTAAAGTTTAATAGCAATCAGGTTTGTGAGGCTTGTTTAAAAGGTAAACAAGTTAGAAGCGGCTTTCCTCCCAAAAATATTATATATGTACTAACCAACCACTTAAACTTGTGCATATGGATTTATTTGGTCCCACTAGGACCCAAAGTTTTGGTGTTAAACATTATGATTTTGTTTTAGTAAATGATTATTCTAGATTTATATAGGTTTACTTCCTATCAAATAAGGATGATACTTTTAAATTTTTTGAGAAATTTTTACAGAAAAATTCAAATGGAAAAAGGATACTGCATTACTTCAATTCAAAGCAATCATGAAGGAGAATTTGATAATAAAAAGTTTGAAGATTTCTGTGATAGTAACAGTATGACTGACAAATTTTCTTGCCTAGGGACTTCTCAACAAATAGGTGTCATTGAGAGAAAGAATAGGACCCTAGTTGATATGGCCAAGACAATACTATGTGAAAGTGGCCTACCCTATAGTTACTAAGTAGTAGCGGTATCACTGGTTGTTACATACTCAATAGGTATCTTATAAGACCTATTCTAAAAAAGACTCTCTTGAGATGTGGAAAGGAAGAAAATTGAATGTCACTTACTTTCGAGCATTTGGTTGCAAATGCTTCGTTCTAAATAATGGGAAAAAAAACTTGGAAAGTTCGATGCAAGATCAAACGAAGCTATCTTTTTGGGTTGCAGTACCACTAGCAAAGGATTCAGAGTTTACAATAAAAGAACAAAGAAGATAGAAGAATCAATACACGTAGCATTTGATGAAGCACTACCTTCAACAACAACAACTAATTTAGATGATGAAAAGCATCCTTTCATTCCTAAAAATATATCGACTATACCTACAGTACCCTCGAAACCACAAGATCACTAAGGTCTTTCTGAAGCTAGGATATAGCAAGCTCCTCCCTCTCAATAAGAGCCTATACAACAAAGAACACCAACAGAATGGAGAGGTCAAGATACAGATCAATACATTCTGGGAGACCCTTCTGAAAGTCTAAAACCAATCATCCTTCAACAATAAATTTATTGCCCTCAACTCACAATTAGAACCGAATATTATTAAAGAGGCCCTTATTAATGAAAATTGGGTTTAAGCTATGAATGACGAATTGAATTGGTTTGACAAAAACAAAGTTTTGAATTTAGTACCTCATTCACAAAATAAATTAGTCATTGGAAATTGTTGGATTTATCAAAAAAAACTTGACAAAAATGGTAAGGTGGTAAGAAACAAAGCTAGAATTGTAGCTCAAAGTTATAATCAACAGGAAGGTATTGATTTTGATGAAACTTATGCGCCTGTTGCTAGACTGGAATCGATTAGAATTTTGTTTTCCTTCGCATGTTATAAAACTTCAAATTGTTTCAAATGGACATCAAAATTGTTTTCTTAAATGGATATATTAACGAAGAAGTGATTTTTAAGCAACCTGCAAATTTTGAAGATAAAAACCATCCTGATTATATGGTAAAGTTGACTAAGGCCCTATATGATCTAAAATGGGCTCCTTGAGCATGGTATAAGAGGTTAAGTAATTTTTTGGTTTGAAAGAGGAAAGGCAGATAAAGCCTTATTTATTAAGAAAAAGGAGAATGATATACTCATTATACAAATATATGTTGATGACATAATATTTGGTGCTACTAATCAGTCCTTTTGTGAATAATTCTCAGCATTTAATGTAGGGGGAGTTTGAAATGAGCATGATGAGAGAACTATCCTTCTTTTTTGGATTACAAATCAGTCAAACAGAAAAGGGATCTTCATTACCCAAGACAAATACACAAAGGAACTAATCAATAATTACCACTTTAAGAATGTCAAACCGATGAGTACTCTTATGTATATTGGAACTAAACTTGATAAGGATAAAAAAGGCAAGGCTACGGATGAAACAAAGTATAGAGGAATGATTGGGTCACTAATATATCTTACAAGCTCAATACTAGACATTATGCTTAGTGTGTGTCTTTGCACACGCTTTCAATCAAATCCAAAATAAAGCCACCTTCAAGCAGTTAAGAAGATATTTCCATATCTTCACGAAACCATGGATTTCAAATTATGATATCCAAAAAATAACTCTTAACATATTTGAATATTGTGATGCAGATTATACAGTTGATAAAGTCGATCGAAAATGCACACGTGGTCACTGTCAATTTCTTAAAGGATATTTAGTTTCTAAGTCTTGCAAGAAATAAAATTGCATAATGCTTTCAACAAATGAAGCGGAATATATAGCAGTTGTCAGCTGTTGTTCTCAAATATTATGGATGAAGCATTAACTCTAAGATTTCTCTCTAAACTTTAATCATATTCTTATATTATGTGATAATACTACTACAATAAATCTTTCAAAAAATATTGTGCATCATTTTAAGACTAAGCATATAGAAATCAAGCATCATTTTCTTAGAGATCATATTTTATAAGGAACCGTTGATATTTTACATGTTAATACTAAAAATCAAGTAGCTAATATCTTCATTAAGTCCCTCTCTAAAGATAGATTTTGCATGTTAAGAAAAGGACTCGGTATGTGTAGACTACCTAATATAATATTTGCATGAATTTTCTATGCCACTTCTCTCTGTATACATTAGCAAGATCCTTCTACTTTAGAAGGCCCTTTTCAAGTTGAGACTTGCTCTTAGTTTAGTAGGCTCGTTTTAGTTTAGAAGGCCCCTTCGTTTTAGAAGACTCCTTTTGGTTTAATAAGTAGATTACATATGTCCTAAAAGGTAAATTCTTTTGATCTATCGTTTCAGCTCTTAAAAACACGAGGGTAATTATGGCAAACGGTTGTACGGGACTAAAAAAAGATATGCAAAAGATCATGTTTCTTGTATTAGCCTACAATCGTTCATCTTCACATAAGATCAATGCTTAAGAATCACTTAATATACTAGAAACAAACTTCTATCTTCTACTCATCGTGTTCTTTTCAGAAACATCGCTCGTTCCTCTCTACGCCCTAACTTTCTGTCCTTTCTTTGTTCTTTCCTCCAAAAACTCCTTACCTACAATGGCCAGAACAAAATCAAAGGGACAAAAAAACCCCCAACTTCCACTGCTAGCCTTGATGAAGCTTATGTTTTTATTCTACTCCTAGTGAACCTGTCTTTTTCTCCTTCGCACCTGGATCTACTATTCCTATACCTAGCTCTAAAGATATGAAAGTGTCTGGAGTATACTAGATCATTAATGATACTGATTTAGAGGGAGTATTGCAAAACGAACAGAAAATTTTCTCAACAGAAAAAAAACACATGTTGTTGAAAAGAAAGACGAAGAAGAATCTAGATGAAGAAAAAAGGAAGAAATGAAGAAAGGAAAAGCGCCTGTGACTGAAGAAATTATTAAGAACCCGATTGACAAAAATAAGTTATTTCATGAAAGGATAATTCCTAAAGAAAAAAGGGCAAAGAAAATAAAAATAGTTGCACAAAAAAGAAAGACATCAACACCACCAAAAATATTTCAATCAATAGATGTTGAAGTCCACTATAAAATGTAGTACAAGAAAAGAAAGGTGGTTGCTAGGTGGATCTTGCCTCCAATAATGTTTGATGATATAGGTATACCTATCTTTCCTTACTTTGTTGCCATTGGTTGGGAAAATTTTTTGAAATTAGATGAAACCTTATGTGATGAGCTTATCAGGACATTCTACACACACATGAGAAAAGAAGAAATTGATAGAAAACTAGCCCTTGTCTCATAGGTGTATGAATGTGAAATATAAATTTCTGAAGAAATTTTAGAAGATATACATAACTCCTATAGCGAAAACTAATTTTCCTTGTCATAAGTTGGAAGTTCATGATATGGAATTAGTAGAAGTTGTCAAATCCATCTACCTTCATGCTGAGAACACTAAAGGTGGGAGACCCTGGAGTAGGCAATTAGACTTACTGTCACGATGCCTTACATCATTATCAACTATTTCAATTTTTCCCAAAAGTAGCTCAGTTGAAAGGTGCAGCCTATTGGATACTTACGTAATGTACAATTTGCTAAAGGAAATAGATTGAATCTTCCAGTAATGATCTTAAGGTTCATGGTGGGTAATAGGAATCATAAGAATACCATCGATTGTCTACCTTATAGGATGGTGCTCACTAAGATTTTCACCTATTATGGAGTTCATTTTGCAAATTTGAATTGATATGCCCTGGCTAAGTTTCACACTTCATTCCCTTTCAATCTGGATACAAAGTGCAAAACAATGTTATGTAGAAAAAAAACTAAAAGAGTAGCAAAAAACTTAGATTCTGCTCTAGTCCAACAAACTCCTATCCCTCCTAAGGATAAAAATAGTGCAAATCTCCAACAATAGCTGCAGGACGTTCAAGCCAATTAAGAACAAATGCGAGAATAAATAGATAACATGCAAAATCAGCTTCCTGACGTGCAGATTTTGCTCAGAAGAATCTTTTAATATCTTCAATAACTCTGTTGTTATTTCTTTTTTTCTTGGCTCATTTATACTTATGATATTATTTGATGCATTAATTACCCTTTCCCTCAATTTTTTTTACAATGACAAAGGGACAAAAATAGTATATTCTGCACTTGATGATACAGTTACTCTACATGCATCTATCTATGATATATTTTCAATATTGCCTTGATGATATATTTGTTATTGATGACATATTCTGCTGAAATATTTAAATCTGTAATAAACAAACGATAGACTCTTTCCTTTAGAAGTTAGGCTCCTTCTAATTATAACTGTGAGTAAAGCTTACATATATCTTTTGAAACTCTTTCTCATTATTTGAATTTTGAAAATATATCTATTATTGTTTGTCATCATCAAAAGGGGGAGATTTTTAAATTGATTGACGATTTTGATGATAACTGTATAATATTTCAAAATTCAAATTGGATTTATTTTCTTGCATAAGCAATGATATAATTCTTAAAAGGAAATAAAATCATGGAATAATTGCTTTTCTTCTTGCAGTAACCTTCTTTATAAACTTACCTTTTCGAAAATTATTCCATGACATCTAGAAGGATCTTACTAATTTGAATAATTAGCTCTGGAAACCTGGATAGAATGCCTGAATATCGAAGATTTTAACAAAGATAATATCAAAGATTAAGCAATAGTTAGTTGAAGAAATTGTCTACTTAGGAATGGTCACTCCTTTCTTTCTCAACGTTAACAAAATCCTTTCGAAAGTTTATAGAACCCTTATATTTATAAACTTATTTTGTAGCAGAATCATATCTTTTTGAAAGTACCTTGAATTTTCTTTTATACACAATTCATTCTCCTCTTGTGTGTGTTTGCTTCATCAGATAGAAGTACTCTATTGAGAATATTAAAGAGAAGTGTTTTAAAGAAAAAAATTGTAGAGAGATGTGCTCTACACCCGTGAAAGTTTTTTAAAACAATTTTGAATTAAAGGGAAATGATGGGAATTAATTCAAAATTGTAGAGCTATAAAAATTCCTTTTAAATAGATCTTTAGTTTGTTTTTAATTTTATCTTATGAATTAGATTTATCAGCTGAAATCTCTATTTAACAGTTGTTAAATTTTTAATGTTTTGCCTACATAAGACTACTAAGTTCATTAATCAATATATATAACAAAACAACTCCAGTGTTATATATTCTTTTATCTTATACGTGTTTTTGTGTTTAAAAAAAATTCTACAAAATTGAGGTTATTGAGAAGTACTTTATTTGAATTGAGACCGTGTATGATAACTGCAGAAAATAGAGGTGCAAAAGCGTGATGATCACAATGTTGCTGCATCTAATTTCATCTACTTGTTCATGGACTTCAAGTAAATATCCCCTTTCTTCAATTTTAATTTGTTTTTTCATCTGTTTTTGATGTCGTTGAGGTCATTCTAACTAACTTACGAATGAGGCAAATGTGGGTTATGCGTCTGTTGAGCCCTGTTTGTGTAATGGGAAGGGTGTTACTATCCTTGGTGAGAAGAATGCCACTCGGGTCAGAAGACTGAGAATCTAAGCTTCAGAACTAATTATCGAGATTTATAGATTTTACATGTTGGCCTAAAGAAGAGCCCCCAGGATAAAAACAGATAACTGGGACCTTTACTGCACTTCAGAATCTAAAGGCAACTTTTTATTATAAGATTCTTTATTATTATTTTGAAATTTGTATATTAACTTCAATTTTATTTAAAATTAATATGTTTATTTTTATTTCAATAAAATATTTTATTTTATATTATATCTTTTATTACTATATATCATTTTATAACACACTCTTAAACCTCTCCAGTTCTTTCCTAAACCTCTCCTCTCCTCTTACCTGTGGGGATGTCAGTGGGTCAGCCTGGAATTGAGCCGCTCCTGGCCCGAATGTGGGCTAGGGTGACCCTTGGCTTAGCCCGTGACTCAACGATCGGGATAAGTCAACCTATGATCCAGCCCATGGCTCGACGAGCCACGGGCAAGCCGGGCATATTTTTTTAAAGAAAAATTGTCAAAAATGAAGTTTTTCACGAAACGATGTTTTTTTTTAAGTATTGGTTAGCCCAACCTCAGCGATTGACCTAGTCGGTCAATTTGACATCCCTATTTACTGGTTCTCAAAACACTAGAGTAGCTATATACTTTATATTTATACTTTTTAAAATGTGAAATATTCTTCTTCTTCAAAAATATGCTTCATTATCTATTATAACCCTAAAAGTTGTAAATTGGGATCATATTGAAGGTCTACAAAAAACATGGGATTTGTTATAAAAAAATTCAATAAATAAATAAGAAGTGTAAGTGTATGTATCCATATCGTTGGTATATATGGCGAGCTTTGTCTACATGTCACACAGTGAATAATTAACTTATAAACATATCATTACTTACAAATTAAGCTTATACTATTTCTACCTAGTCTGTGACTAATGGAATGAGTTGAACCAAATTGTGACTACTACATCATATTTTTGTAATTACTTAAGATATTTTATCTCGTAAAAACCAGCATTAATAATAGATGAAAACATGCTTGTCATTATTTTTATTCTACTTTAGACGTATTTCAGTGCTCAAAAAACTGCAATAGACCAGAGACATGGAAATAAGAGAAAGTCCCTTAATTTTACAAGGAAAAGAAGATCTAATGCAAGACTAACTAAAAACTCAATGGTTATTTACCAGACGAAGCTGCAAATCTAGAAGACAACCTAGCCAACTAGCTAGTACTTTACGAGAGATGTTTTAGCTGTCTATTCACTTGCTGTGAACCTAAAGACCATAATCTGCTCATATGTCTCTCCAGGACGCACAATCTGGGGAGGAAAATTGGGGTGATTAACAGAGTCAGGAAAACCTTGAGTCTCCAAGCAAAGCGCAGCATGTCTTGGATAAACACTACCATCTTTTCCCTTCACGCCATCAAACATATTGCTGGTATAGAACTGCAATCCAGGTTGATTAGTCCAGAGCTCAAGTGTCCTTCCTTTGACATTTTCATGAACCTCTGCTGCCTTCTTGTACTCACCAGAGCATCCTTCCAGCACATAATTGATGTCATATCCACCAGGCAGTTCATTGATCCTGCATGAGATTTTGTGGGGTTCTAGAAAATCATATGGTGTGCCCTTTACTGGCACAATTTTTCCTGTTGGAATGAGTTCATTATTCACTGGAGTGATTTCTCTTCCATAGAGTTTCAAAATGTGAGACAAAATGTCACCACTTTTGTGGCCACCAAGATTCCAATAAGTGTGGAGAGCCAAATTCACTGGAGTGGACTTGTCATGTGGGGTAGCTGTCATTTTTACTCTTAGCTTGTTAGTCCCAACGAGCATATACGTTACAGAGACTGAAAGCTTACCAGGAAAACCTGCAAACAATTATTTACAAGTGTTCAGGATCTGCCATTTTATTTCTGTAACAGATGGGTGGGAATATTAGGAAACCTGTGATTGTACATACACACCTTCCTCTCCATCAAAACTCTCATAGGTGAATGTTATATGGCTATCCGGTTCGTATTCCTGGACTTTCCAAATAACCTCACTGAAGCCTTTTGATCCACCTGATTATATCAAAAAAAAAAAAGAAAAAGAAAAAGAAAGCAAAACCTGTCATTCCTATCAAGGATTCCATTAAAAATTAATAGATAGGAAGACGGATGGAAAGGTACCATGTAGCATATTCTTCCCGTCATTGGGTGGCAACTTGTAAAGTTTCCCGTCCAGTTTGAACTGAGCCTTTCCGATTCTGTTGGCTACACGTCCAACAATGGCTCCAAAATAGGTAGTATCATTCTGCAAAATATATTCCAACTGTGATTAGTGAAGGACTCGTTGAGTTTAATATACATTATACACAAGTCAATGGATGCTTGGTTCGAGGGTAAATATAAGATAAATTGCACCTTATACTCATCAACCGTATCAAACCCAAGAATGATGTCATCTATGTTCCCTGAAATACATTTAACAGTCTATCAAATAAAACTGAAAGTACTGAAAGGAACATTCATGTTTGATTACTAATAATATAAACACAAGACTAACAATTGTGTGAAGGAGACCAGGAAATGAAGAGAAGGGGTACCGTTTTTATCAGGGACTTTGAAAGACATCATAGTTGCGCCATAGTTGGTGACTTTGATAGACATCTGGCCCCTCGTCAATTCATAAGTCCCAATTTCATCATCACACCCAGCAGAGCCATTGAATCTGGCAACCACTAAAGCCACCAAAAGAAGGCAACAGAAAGAAAGTTTCTTGGTCATTGTAGATTAATGTTGTAGGAATGAAAACGGTGCAATGCCACTAATCAAACATATGTATATATAATGAAGAGGATTTTAACACGGATAACTGAAGATAAGATACTGATAGTTATTAAGAGAGAAAAATCAGAGAGATATTATACAGATAAGGACGTTTAGTAGTTTATCTTGCCTTGTGACTTGGTAAATCTTATATAGTAGAAAGGATAGAAGTTTGTTCTGTAAAGGAAACTAAACAAAAATATATTTAGTTTTATCGCATTGGTTATGCAATGTATGCCTTTTGGTCCATAATATATAATCACTAAAACTGATAAAAACTTACCCAAACTACCTATTGATTTGGCCTCCAATTGTGTGGATTTGCCCAGCTAGTAGAGGTTTGGAGTACGAGCTTTGTAGAAATTATTTTGAATCGGCCTGGCCTATCCATATAAAAATTATTCAAAAATGTTAATCATAAATAAACTTAACCAATAAGTTATCACCTACTGTACAAAATGCTCTAATTAATTCATACTAGTACCAAATTAGAGTTTCATTTGTAAATCTGAAGTCATCTGTTAACAAATAATGTTGATAATATTCGTAACTTTTAATAAAACTGTTAGTTTTCAATAATTAAAGTTATCATTGTATATTAATTTAGTAACCTTAATACCCCATTTATTATTAATCTAATTTTCTTTTGAGACTTAATAATTTAGTGTTGAAAATTATAATTCAGTAAATTTGAGTTTGTAAGTTTCCAATTTTAATAAGTTTGGAAATGGAAATTTCAAATATAGAAATATGAATAATTCATCATCATCACTATCATTATCACACTCAATCCAAAGTCTCACAATAAAGCAGAGTTTGAAGAGGTTTGATAATATGCAACATTACCCTTACATAGTAGAGAGATTATTTTCGGTAGAAATACGAATAATTATTGTTCATAAAACTTGGAGCAAATTTTAGTTTGATTAATGTTATTGCAATTGAACTCAATCGAATTTTGAATTATATTTACGTTGTAAATATGTTTTTCAAATAATTATATCTTGATATAGGATATTTTTGTTAAAAAATAAGAACAATTGCGTTTTCATAAGGATAGACAAGTGAATGTTAACTTTCTTAATGTGCAAGTTAAAGATGGGAAGATTAAAAACAAAATGCTGTCTGTCATCTTAAACCAGCAGTAGGGTGGAATCATGGAGTGTCCCGATCAGTATTAGCAACCTTGATGAAAACATCCTCCAGCGTGGCGTCCGACAAGCCCCAAGCAAAGACTGGGAATTTACTTTTAGCAATCTCAACTCCATGAAAAACATCTGCAATTCTGACCTCGTGTTTTGGGATCTGGAACTTCTGTGTTCCTGAGGTATGGTAACTCTTAACAGCATTAGGAGAGAGCTGTCGAACCATGTTTGCAACTTCCACCTCATGTTCCGCGGATGTTGTCATGGTCAATACATAAGATCCTCCATACCTGGCCTTGAGCTAAATGGAACAGCCATTTTTTAGTTTTATTTATTTATTTATTGTAAAAGTTGAAACGCCATTTTGCAGCTCAACAAGTTGAGGTACTTATATCAACACAAGATAAGGAAAAGAGTGGAAAAAACAAGCATTAGGCGTATGTATGCATTGCATGGGTTACCTCTTTAGGGTTTCCTATGCACTGTAGGCTTCCATCAACAAAAATTCCCAGTCGATCACAAAGGGCCTCTGCCTCTTCCATTGAATGTGCTGAAAACAGGCAGGGTAATGCAATTATAACTTGGGAAGAATTTGACAACTGAAGTATAAAATCACACAAAGAAAGACAGTACTTGTGAGGATAATTGCTCGGTCTTTCTTTGCGCGCTTCACTACATTCCATAAGTTGGTCCTTGAAGCTGGATCTAATCCAGTACTAGGTTCATCCATGTAAACGACCTTCAAATTTTTCCACATAAAATCGTTTTACAAGCACCTTTATTACATAGCTGTCATAAAAGAAAAGGAAATATGTATAGAAGAGATTGATATACTTTGGGATCCCCAATCAGCGAAATGGCAACACTTAGCCTCCTCTTCATGCCTCCACTGTATTTCCCAACGTGTTTGTCAGCAACTCCTCCATTATATAGATTCAAACTCCTTAGACATTCCTCTACGGCCTATGGAAGGAATGCACAAAATAGGAATATGATCATAAGTCATTCAATAAAGTAGGTAAGCGTACTATAATCAGTATTACTTGCCACTTACTGAACTACTTTATCTTCAAGAATCGTTTCAGCAGTTGTTATTGAGCAAATCGATGCAGTGTATCTTATTTTAGATCTTTTCGTATTCTTTTTCCTTCTCTTTATGGGAATTTAAATGCATCTCCGGAATTATGTGGTTCTTCTCACCTCAGTTTACAGCTCACCAAAATATAGCTAAGATCTAAAATCAGGAAACTAACCTAGGGAAGAGACATTTAATATTCCTCCACAATTGTGTCTTGATTAAAGAATGCAATTTTTTTTTAATTGAAATGGTATTGAGTTAACGGATGCTAAACTATAGCAATATACAAAAGAGAGTAAAAACTAAATCACCCCTAACTATTTACAGTAACCTAAGAAGCATAGACACAGACACGGACACGCGACACGATACGGACATGGACACGGGGACACGCCAACTTCTAAAATTTAGTGGACACGGACACGGCATATATATATTATAAAATTTTGAATTAAAAAAAATCAGAATTCATATTTCAAGACTTCCAAAAATTCAGAATCTAAAAAAACATAGAACATATATATCATTAAGCAATTTGTCTACTATCTTCTATCCAAAAGTAGAATTAGTCATTCACATGGGTATTTACAACAAAAAATCTAACTAAAGTATCCACCCTCTAATTACTTTACTCTCAAACATTGGCATTGCTTTCATCAGTAAAAATCATACTCTCCAACTCTGGTTCATCAAGTGAAAGATTGGCAACTTCAAGGATTCCATGATCGTTATCAATTGGTGAAAACTCATCTCCTGCAATATCCCACATCATTGCTTCTCCTTTTTTATATTGTGAAGATTTTCTTGAAAGGAGTCGCAAATTAGTATGAATATATACTAAATTCTCAGCACGCTTAGGTTTGATCTTGTTCCTTTTAAGGGAGTGAATAAAAGAATAAGTACTCCAATTTCTTTCACAACAAGATGAAGACGATGGTTGTCCAAGTAACTTGAGAGCAATCTTTTGAAGAAT
>JAOSBK010000007.1:24023169-24035692 GCA_027568895.1 Erythroxylum shatona
GACTTATAGGAGATGTCCTAATCTCATTATGGGTGTAAGGGGAATTATTGGGCTTTATTTTGTTCTCATTTTGCTGACTGAGGTATGCCCCAAAATAGGATGTATACAACTCTTTTTGATAAATATAATTTACATTTTATCAAAAAAAAGCCCATTGGATGTCGAAAGCGTAGTTAGTAGCCGAGACACTCCTTCCAAAACTAAGATATATAAATAGGGGATAACGGGTCCCCTTATCTAAGCCCCTTAGCATTTTTGAATGGTTTGGAAGGAGTTCCATTGACCAGCACACTTATTGTGGGAGTTTGAACACACTCCATAATCCAGTTCACAAATACCGCTAGGATATCCAGCGATTCCAGACATAATATAAGGAAATTTCAATTCACTATATCATAGGCTTTGTAAAAGTCTATTTTCATCATATTCAAAGTGTGTCGAAAGAATCACCCCGTGAACCCATCCGAACCTGGTGCTTTAGAAGGGTGCATTTTGAACATTATTGCTCTTATATCTTGCGCTGCTAATGGGGCTATTAAAAAAGCCTAAACTTCTTGACTAATGTTTCCTCGAAGTATCCTCCTCAAATTAACAGAGGGAAGCTCCACCGTATCAGGTCCTATTAGCTGGGAGAAAAAGGAATGAGCTAGCCCTAACAAATTATTCTGTTCATTGTGCATATCCCCACAATTCTATTGAAGTTGCGTCTAGCTAAAACAAAAGCATGAAAGAACTCTGTATTGACATCACCATCTTGTAGCCAGTTCAGCCTCGCCTTCTATCTCTGGATGGGCTGTTGTAGTGTTAATTCCTATTAGAAGTCCCTCAGTAATTGCATTTATGTGATTCTTCATTATTGGTTGTCCAAATACATGTAACACATCTCCTGTGCCTAATGTAATTGACTTTTTAGATTGGAGATATTCTGGTTTCTGCTTTTCGTAAAGTTTTTTATTGCATTTCTCACCTTCCTTAACTTAGTCATAAGCTGGAATGCCTTAAAACCCCTAACCTCCGGCTGCCAACAGTGGGTGAGGATATACATAAACCCCTTTAATTAAGTGATGCCGTTAAAAAACCAAAACAGTGCTCGCACCTTGCAGTTATCCTCCTTACATCGAACTAGCATAAAGCAACAATTCGACTTTAAATTATCACCATAATGCGCCAAAGATTATGAGAAGACATTTAGCTATTACGAATTCAGCAGACACCTATCCAATTTCTTCCTAATAAGGATGGTGCCCTATTGACTATTCGACCTTGTAAACACTCTACCGGTGGAACATAAGTCCGTTATTGCAATTGCACAAAGTAGATTTGTAAGTTCCGTAGTATCAGTATTATTGTAGATTTTTCTCCCTTCTGCTTCCTTGTGTTGTAGACTTATTAAACTTTGCCACAAATAGTTTCTTTGGAAAGCAAATTAGCAGCATAATCAATGTAACAGCAAATTGAACCGACTGACCTCTAAGCTTACAAGAAAGGCATATGTCCTGAGCGCTTTCAGCCTCCACTAGTACTTCCACCAAATTAATATTATAGCAGCATATAATCCAACCATTAAAGTACGAATTGTGGTCAGAAAGACTTCTTAACGAGCTCCCAAAAGTTTTATAACATTTAGTATAGATAGGTCTCGAAGACGAGTTTCAAGAAGGCCTACCAAAAATGGTTTCTTCTCCAATATGAGTTCTTGTAGGATAGCTCGTTTGGAGGGATTATTTAGTCCCCTTGTATTCCATACTAAAAGAGACATTCTGGGGATATCACCCCTTTATGTTTCTTTTTACTCTCTTTCCTAACTCCACTTTGCCGAGCTACCTCTGCTGGGGAATGGTGGGTAACATCTAGAGTCGACTGTAGGTCTGAATTCTCTTTGGTTATAATCCCAGATTCCCCGACCTGAATCTCCACCAAATCCTGAAAACCCCGTGAAACTGGTCTGCTGGCTTTTATTTATTTACCTGCTCTGTTTCCCTACCTTAGGAGGTTGAGAATTCCACTTGCATATTTTTCTGATTATCTGGACTAGAGTGTAGTAATAGTACTTGCTCCCTTACGGTTGGAGAAGTCATCGGGACTAGGTGCTGCCCCTCACTAGGTGTAACCACTTCACTGATGACTTTATCCCTTCCTCTAATCTCCTTTAGCAGGAGCACTAGGTGTAACCACTTCATTGATGACTTTATCCCTTCCTCTAATCTCCTTTATTAGGTCAGGTTGTTGATTCTCATTGTTCAGAACTAGATTTTCCTTTAGTTCCCTGGATGGTCTGTTTTCTTGGTTGGGATCCCCTTTTTGTTCTCCATTGGTTTCATGGGTAGGTTACCGGAATGATTTTGTGAACCATATCACCACCATCTCCTATACTCAACATTGACAAAGAGTCAAGAAGAAGAGTATCTTTTGAAATCTCTATTAGACTTTGGCATAGCCGACCCTTTCCATATTGGCTATAGGAGCATCCAATCTCACCGGTTTACCTAACAAACTTGTCACATAACTGAGTCCATTAAGAGTCTACAACTCCATGGGAAGCTTATGTAGGTGAACCCACAACGGAGTGACTCTATGACATTTCTATTCATCTCCAACCCAGGTTGCCATTGCTGCAAAAATAGTCGTTGGTCTCTAATATGCCATGGCCCATGGTCCGTAATTTCATTCAAATCGCAATATATAACAAATTTGAAGAGGAAGGTGACGTCTTCCCTTAACAAGACCCTCTCCTAGCCCTTATGACCCCAACGGGTTTTTGCCCAGGCTTTGACGACGGGAAATGTAGACCGCTTACTCCAAAAGAATCCAATAAGAGCAGAAAACTATTTTTTCGCACCGGCATCAAGGATCTCCTTAGGGGGTAGATGACTCCATCCTTCACGACACCTTGGTAGTGTTTAAGAGCAACCTGCGGTGGAGGAGAAAACAATTTTTTCTTCCAGGCAGTTGCCCTTTCTCCTTCGCTCTTGTATTGTTTACAAGAATAGGGTATTTGGAAGATTTGGACTTAGGGGTTTTCGAAAGAACGAGCTTGTGCAAAAAAGCAGGGAAATCTTCCTTGACCCCTGAAGTTTCTCTAGGTTCCATCGGGAGTCACCATGGCCGTGGTTAGCCTGGCTGGAAGAGTGAAGGTAAAGCAAGTTCAAAATTTTGGGCGGAAAGGGCCAAGTTGCCTAGGCCCAAAGGAGAGAGAGAAGGGTAGTATGGTAAAAGGGTTAGACAAAAGGGATGGAAAAACAGGTTTGACTGTTTGAGAGATAGTACTATTTGATTCTCTACTAAAGAATGCAAATGTTGATACGGTTAACAAACATAAATCACAAGGATAATTACTTACTTGTGTCAATGTAGACCCTTTTAGGTTCTTAAGTCTACCATAAAATAGCAAGTGCTCCCTCCCCGTTAAAGTTTCCCAAAGCAAGCTATGAATTGTCAAAGAAGTTGGTTAATGAGATTCTTAATGAAACTTGAAAAAAGAAAAAAAAAAAAACCAAAAGAAAAGATCAGTAACTCTGCCTTACTCATGCTGTGGGCACACACCCATGCAAGTATAAATCCAATCCATCTGCGTCTGTAAATCTAGGCCCTTAATATAAGTTGTTCCGGAGGTTGGCTTCGTCAGTCCAATCATCTGGTTAGAAAATAGGGTTAAAAGGAAGTACAAATTACATAACTCAAATATCCAGACAGTAAAAATTGGGCCTTATTAGGTGAAGTTCTAACAATAGAATAAGGCAGGAATTATGCATTAAGAAACTGTAAAGGATGAGGAGAGCCCAGACAAATGAAAGGCCTAAAGGGGAGAGAATCCATTTCCACGAAACATCACAAAAGTTGGTAGCAATGTCCAAATAGTCACCCAAGGCATCCCCTCCCCGCTAGGCAAATCCTAAGGTCCTTCGTGCACAAGGGTTTTGTTAGCATAAGTGGAACATACAGCCAAACTGCCCACAACTTTTATTTATCAGGAGGGAAGATGGAAATTTAGATGCTTGAAACAGATTCACTCCCTCATGCATCCATAATCTTAAACGGGAATTCATAGTCCCACTTGTCGACAAAGATAGGAGGATATCCACATACTTAAATGTTCAATAAGAAAGGAGCAACATTGACTGACCATACTAATGAAAGAACTCTTCCCCGCACCATTTGGCCCAAGCATACCAAAGCACTCTGCTCGAGGCAAAGCAAGAGATAATCCTTTCACTGCAAGTTTATCAGGGTTTCCATCCCTCCCTTTATACACCTTTTTTAGGTCATGACAGATAATTGCATGACTTGTGCTTGGTTCCAGTAGTAACTGTTCAACTTTCTCCCTCTGCATCCAAAAACAATATTGAAGGTTTTGGGCAAAAAGTATTGACATTAGGAACAAGATTTTGGAGAGATCACAAAAGAAAACTTGAGAAGAAAAATTACCATCATGTAAAGATTACTCAAGCAATATTTAATGATCAAAATTGGAGATGGAACAAGAACAACAGACCACGACCTAATCGTTTCTTGCATAACAAACAATTATAATGACGCTCACATTTTTAGACTTTTCTTTTTCCCACAAGCATAAGGAAGATTACTTACCACATACCTCAGGAAACAACAGATGTTGACAAGGCATGGAAAGATATATGTAAATTTTCTTACTATAATCATGAAACATCCAAAGAGGGTCATAGTATGAACCATTACGCAGACGCGTCAGAATGACTAAAGCTTTAATATCAATTGAGTTTAATTTAAAATATAAGGATAGATTACCTCCTGGCGGACATCTGGTTTATCTATATTGACGAAAACATTGGATCCTTTCATCTGCAAACTAGGCTTCGGAGGAGATAATGGTTTTCTCTTAAGAAAGTTATGCAAGAAAAACAGAGGACTTTTTTCACTTCCAGAGGTAAAAACTTGGTCGATGTAATATGCAGTAAAAAGCACCAATAACCACTCCACAAACATGATGATCAACACATCCTTCATCCCATTTATGCGGTCATTCAAATTTTTCCACTCCATCCCACTAGTCCCAAGCAAATTCCCGGTGAAAGAGTACTGCCCAAATTCATACAGACCTCGATATAGAGAGAATCCAGGATATAACTCCAGTGCAATGATCCAGCCTCCTGTGATAATGATAAAAGAGTAACATAATAAGCTAATCCACTGATGAAGAAGTCAGAAAACAGATTTGTTTGTGTGTGAATGCACTTTAATAAATTACGTCCTGCTTGCAACGTCTATTGGTGCTATGCTAAAGCCCATTTGACTATCAAATCTTGAAATTAAAACTCTCTTCACGTCTGCTAAAAGTTCAGAGGAATTACCAAATTACAGAGTATTCTATACCGTTTAACCCCAAGGAAATAACTATATTCTATACCGTTTAACTCGAAGGAAATAACTATGTTATTTTTTTGTTAGTTTTTCTCTACTTACTGGGGAAAGATGAATCTTCGATAAAATTCTGGAAAAGAAAGCCACCTAGTAGCCCAGTTCCAAAGACACATATGTAGCCTACCACTGTTTCCATCAAAGTCAACTATCATGAGGATGAAACTGAGATAGTAGCTTAAATTAAAAAGATGCTGTTGCTTCAAACCTGTGGCAATCCTAACATTTGAGAAGAAAGCAGCCATCAGAAAAGCCAAGGAAATTTGAAGGTTTATATATATGAAGTAAAATACAAATTGGATGCTGTAGTGATTCAACCTGAAGAATTTCAAACCTGCAATTTAACTGAATCAGAAACTTGAAGCAAAGGCAAGTGAGATACAACAAGTGGACTATAAGTTACCTATAGCGGAGCCGAATAGTACAAAAACCAAGATGTACAACACGGATATGAGTAGGAAATAAAAGTATGTAATCAACAAATAAGGTCCATCACCAAGCCCATGCATTTTCATCATGATCCTTAGTTTTTGTTGTTTCTCGTAAACCAGAGATGACAGCATCACCTACAACAGAAACATTGAACATGGAAGATCAAGCACCTGGCAAGTTGATATATTGTCTGACAAACTGACGTTACCCAATTTCTGAACCATCAAATAGATATAGGGCCAAGAGGAGGTTTCCTGTTATGAAATGGGATGAGCAGATAATAGAGAAGTTTGATGAATTCAACATATAGAACCAGAAGCTGGATGTTTAAACCAATAAGCATTGATAGAAAACATCCAAGACTCAGTGCAGTTCACTTTATAAGGCTGCTACTGGAAGAAAGCCATGTAAACTAGGGCATACACTAAAAAGTCTTTTGACCTCAACCTCATTGCTAAATCCTCGTGGCTTGATTGAAGACTCTATTGCATAATTCTTCCCCCCCAAAATGGTGGATTAATAGTACGTCCACAGGGAAAATAAGTTTCCATGGTAAAATAATACCAAACTTGATTGATTCTTTAGCTAGAATAATAGTAAGAACTAGCATAACCGCTGCCACCGTAGCCTTCAAAACTTGCAGCTGTTAAAGTTAGTTATCACCAACACCAATTCCCAGATAATGTTGGCCAGAAGATAGATAACAATGAACAGCTGCTCAGATGCTTACAGGGAATAGCTGTAAAACAACCCACGCAAAGAATAGCGTGCCAATCAGAGATGCAATATCCAGTCTGATTTTACGGGCAGGTTGAGGCATTTCTTTGATGAATTCAAATAGTACTCCTGTACTGGGCCCTTTCAAGAACTGGAGGTAAGCATTGGATGCCTGTGGATGAAGATTTGTAAAATTTCAGAGTATATAAGGCTGATGCATAATGGAAAAGTTAAGCAACGACATTAAAGGAACGTGGTCCTCAACAATTGAAAGATATACAAACTTAAGAAATCCATTAAAAACTTAAGGAATTCCCTAACCTGTCGTTATAAATTTCAAAAGAGAAGAAAATAAATAGAATATGAAGAAAGAACAGGTAAACTGCAGCAGTATTCATGAAAAGTTAAAGGAAATAGACATACACTATGGTTGCTTATCAGTTTGAGAATGTCAAGGATAGGATGCCAACTATTTTTAGAACTTTAAGGACTAGGCAATGATACAACTTAAAAGAAGGAAAATCCTGAGACTCAAGGCTCCAACCCTGAAAAGTAATAGATCGACATGAATAGAATTAAAGCATCCATATCTCAGTTCTTACCAGATTCACTGAACGTGGAATCCGGAGCAAGTTAAAACCCAGAGCAGCCTTGTCTTTATAGGTTGCATTGTACCAGATGCTCACATTGAAGGTTTTGTGGTTAGAGTTTAAGAAATCATAGGCTGCAGCATATTTTGATAGTTTTTATTCCTCAAGAATGCCTTTATGGATAAGAGAAAAATATAATAACAAATACAGGAAAGTTCACCAGCTAGGATCTCATTAATCGTCCCCTCTGAATTTCCTTGACGATAACCTTTGTATAGTTCTTTATTTACCTCGGAAGAACTATTACGCCACAAATTTAAGCCTTCAACACATTTTATCTCTGCATTTAAACCAAAGAGAATAAGCGTAGGTTTCAGACTTTGACATGCAAATAATCTTCCATGCATGGTAATAAAATTAAGCTCGAGTGTGAACTTATGATATCCTATCATTTTTATGCTTCACACTCAATTTCCTGACATGATAGTAATCAAAATTTGGAATAGGAATATGTAGTTAAGACCTTTTCCAGGGAACACAGATGAATTCCAACATCTCAAACTTGAAGTTCTTCTTCTCCCTATCATAAACTTTTTTTTTCCAAAATTTCTAATGACAGGATAAGCCCTATCTTTCTTTTTCTGATCGTGCCATGTGATAGATGGCAGACCAAGGTAAACTGTTGATACATCAGCCAATAAAAAGTTGCATCCAAAAATCACAAACCATGGCTATCAGAAACTGCCTTCAACGTCCATAGGACTCTGATCAGCAAGTGATTGACACATAAAAACAGGAAAGAATTTAATCGTACACATAAAACAACAAAAAAGATTTGACAATCAAAACATTCATCTTCCCGAAAGAATAACCTGATTGCAATCTGTCCCTTCCCACAATTGAGTTTTTCTAAAACTGTTATGGTGTTTATTCCCTCTTTCAAATAGAAGTGCAGAAACGATTATGATTCTCACTGAACAAACTGGAAGTTCCTTTTCTGCATGTTTGTGAAAATGCCCTTAATTCTTGAAGATTCCCATGTCCCATGTTTTAAAATAGGCTGTCTGTATGTCATCGTTGAGAAAATATTGATTTATACATTGTGTTTCCATCAAAGTTACAGAACTTGCTTTTGGACTATGTATTCATACCTTTCTTGAATTCTAACGGTGAGAAGTGAATGGGAACAGAGAATGTGGAGTTTGGTGGGCACTGCTGTAGAACATAATAAAGAGGAATAGCTTTATAGAAAGCAGGATCCAACAGATTATCTTGTCTCGGCTGGCTATCTGAGCCCTGACCATTGTAGGCGCACATGGACGACAAAATTAATTTTCTAGAAGATATGAGTAAAATAACTGACGATTATCCATCTGAAAATATCTGGAAGAAAATTTCAAAGGGGAGAAACAACTAACCAGCACACTGTTAGCCAGAATATCCATAATACTGGAAGAACTTGAGGTCAGAGAAGTCGAGAATATATTCCTAGCCATGACTATTCAAAGGGAAAAAGATATATAATAAGCTGATGTTGATCTTAGTGAACCAATTAAAATAAGCGAGGTGCATAAAAAATAATGAAGGCAGAATGCACGAAGTCTGCGTGCTAAAACACCTCATACTTAAATTTATATGCCTAGAGAGAGGAGAGAGATATACTTTCTCCAAGCGACTGATTACTTCCAGTCATGAGTATGGTTACAGGACAGGAACCTGTGCTCCTGCATGACTCGTTTGGCAAATCTGTGAAGGGAAGAACATCTGTTTTTGCGGCACGATACAGAGGAGCAGGAATTTGTAAGAGAGGAGGCCATTGAGGAGGGCTAGGAATTGGACAACTGGCAGCTTGTTTCAAGTTTGAAAATTGCACACCGCAGACCTCCTCACATGTTCCATCATTATTAGTGTCAACACATTGGCACCCACACTTGATACCAGCCTTGTTCAGCTCCTTGTCAACCAAAACTTGAAGAAGAGTAAACAGTATACATAGAACAAAAGGAAAGCAAATAAGACGGCAGTTTGTCTTGGCATTTCGTTTCTGTAAAAAGAAAACAATTATAAATGATATTAGAAAAATCCACACAAGCCAAGAACCATAGGAGCTCATTTATTGACCACATTGGCACGGATAACTGAGCGCTGCAATCAGAAGTAAGCATAACTTGCCAGTTAACCGAATCGTGAAGTTTCCGCCATCCCATTGTGTTTCTAACATTAACTTGAACAATGAAGAGAAATTCACCATGACAAAGAGAAAAGTGAATTAAAAAAAAAGCTAATTAAATGGGTTACTGTAATCACATTTACAAAGAGAATTTGGTGTTAGATTAGCAAGTTTTTTTTTTTTTTGAAGCGCGCATACCAGAGTTGCATGTAAATTCAACTCAAGAAGCTCAATCAAACCAGACAAAGTTTTGTAACAGCCACGAAAATTGGTCCAAGGGACGTATTACGGAAGTTCATATTTGAGATATCTGAGATAATCATCCGACAATATTCAATCGGATGAGACCATTCAGTAACGGGGAAATTTATCTAAACTAAAGGAGAAACTGAGAAAGTTTACCCTTAATCAACAAGTAAAAATGAACCAGAAAAACCAAGCACCTGTCAAACTTAACGAGAAAAAGATGAAGACAAAGATGCACAACACGAAAATTATATGAAATGAATCACAAAACCGACATTGCACTGACAACCAACAAGAATCACGATTACATACAAACATGAGCACGCATATACACATGTAAAGAACAGAGAAAAGGGGAGAGAGACCTGGTAGGTTAAGTTCTTTCTAAGCAAAGCATTGACCTGAGTCCTAAAAGATGCACAGCCCAGTGGCATCTCTCCCATGGAAAAGCCAGCCAGTGATCACTCTAATATGAACGTTAGTGTTTTCCCTTCCCGCCAATTTATCCAATCCTAAGCGTCTCTCCTATCTCTCCATCTCAACACATACACACGTATGAAAGTAGTCAAAGGAAGTTCAGTCACAGCGCCAAATTTTCTCTTGTTTTTCATAAGACATGAACAGCGCCTGTCGGATTTCACGAAAACTGTTCTTTGTCGTGCCCGAGAAAATAAATTCTAAATGACATCTCTGCCCCTGTACATCAGCTTGATTTACCTGGGGACTTGGGTAATGAGCTCCGCTCGCCAGTGCTCTGAAATGGCAGAAAAGGGAAACGGGCTTGGACCCAGATAAAAATCGATTTATCATGCCGAAACTACCCTTGGTTAAATGCCTATGATGCCCTTAACGTGTTATTTGTTTTGGCGTCCCAATATGCACTACTTTTTTTTTTAATCTTAATTTCATAAATCCCCTCTGTTAATAAAAGTCTCTCGATCCAATATTGATTTTAAATTTGGGAAAGCATTTAATCAATTTCAATAATAGCTTTACCATACATATTTGTTTGCTTTGAGCATGTTGTCTATGTTAGTACTTTGTTCTGATGGGAGAGATGATATAAAATATTTTGAAAGAAGAGGATATGTACTAAAATATGTAAAATACTAATGTATGGATAAAGATAATTATGATTAAAAAGATAAACTTGAAATATCAAATATATATTTTAAAATGATTTATCCTATAGATCACATCATCTAATTATCTATGTATATATCTTCGTTATTTTTATTCTTTTCTTCGATGAATCACTGTTGAATTTTAAAATTTTGAAACTTTGGTTACATCCCAGAATATTTCATTAAAAACAAAAAGAGATTACCAATTTCCTTAAAGAACGTAATGAGGTGTCTAAAAACTTGTATATTTTGATAGAGATTAAACATAATGAGTAATATATTTTGATAAAAATTGGGTAGAGGATGACTTTTGGCAGTTACGTTCAACTGTTTTAGCAGATTATTGCACTCGAACGCTAGTAATATCCTAAAACCAGAAAGCAATAGCAAGTTGGTTTGTTTCTTCCTTTCTTCGGTTATAACGGAAAAAAAATATTAATTGTTTAAATATGTATCTAAAAAAAAAATATAGATTCATGTAACGGGAACTTTTTTTTTTAAGAACAAAAAAAGTCAATCATACGTTCTCTTCCCACTACAAGAAAACAAGCCCTTTTGCGACGTTTTAAAAACGTCACAAAAAGTCCTAAAAACATCACAGAAGCTCTTCTGCGATGTTTTAAAAAACGTCATAAAAAACGTCATTGAATGTGGTGCAGACAAAAGTTTTTCGCGACGTTTTATGAATAACGTCACGAAAAACGTGGACATTCCGCGACGTTTGGTAAAATGTCACAAAAAAGTTGGACAATTCGTGACGTTTTAAAAAAACGTCGCGGATTGTTCGAGTTTCCACGACATTTTAAAAAAATGTCGCGAATTATCTAACAATCCGCGACGTTTTTAAAAACGTCGCAGAATGTGTTCCGTGACGTTTTTAAAAACGTCACAAAATGTCTTCCGTGACGCTTTTATTATTATTTTTATTATTATTTATTTTTTCAAAAATTATATTAATTTAATAATTTTTAATTTTAATAATTATTTTTTAAAATACAATTTTATAATCTTATTTGTTTAATAACTATTTAATATTATTTATGAATTTTATTTATATAATAATTCTTCAAATTTTTTAATATATCATTAATTTTAAACTTCACTTCTCTGGATACATAATAATCTTCATAATAACTAGCAATCTTGGGAGTGAATAAGCGAGCCACTACGATGAGGTAATATGTAAAATCATTAACAATAACTGTATTCAAGTAAATACTTAACAAGATAATGAGAAATATTTTGAAAGTTTTGGCAGCAAAAAAAGATTTGTCATATAAAAGTGAAGTAATTCACTAATTTGATCATTACAAAATACAATCTATTATCTCTGTGTTAAAGATTATCATAAAAACAAATGGCATCTCTATGTTGTTGGATCCCGATTCCGGAACCCAACTTCGGATCATTAACGTGAACTTAATCCTATGGAAATTCCTTAAACATCACCGATTCATTTTCTTGCTCTGATACCACCTATATTGGGCACCGTTTCCAGAACCTAACTCTTAACAAAATCATCCTACTTAACTTGAGCGTCATAATTAATACATGAGCCTATTTCCATATAAGGTTCTTTCCATGAACCTTTAATAGGCATCATTCAACAATAGTGACATGCCCATGAAAATCAAACATCAAAAACTAACTTGCTCTAAATCAATGCAAACATACATACATAACTGAACTACTTAAATCTATCATTTCATTACTCAAGCAATCGAGTTTGAAAATACTTCGTTTACAAATCAAAAGCCACACCATTGGCTTAACTACAAAAAAAATATAAAGTAGCAAATATAGCAATTCCTTTAGGCTCTCGAACACTTGATCTGCTAGTTATAACCTGA
>JAOSBK010000007.1:24070007-24080082 GCA_027568895.1 Erythroxylum shatona
CAAAACATACATCTACAATTCCTATTTTTATCAATTTCTAACAATTTCTAATTTCCAACTATCACAAAACATACATTAACAACTTCCATTTTTATCAATTTCTAACAATTTCTAATTTCCAACAATCACAAAACATGCATCAACAATTTCCATTTTTATCAATTTTCAATTTCACACAATCACAAAACATACATCAATAATTTCCATTTTTATCAATTTCTAACAATTTCCAATTTCCAACAATCACAAAACATACATCAACAAATTTCATTTCCAACAAGTTCTAATTTCCCATAATCACAAAACATACATCTACAATTCCTATTTTTATCAATTTCTAACAATTTCTAATTTCCAACTATCATAAACAATAAATCAACAATTTCTATTTTTATCAATTTTCAACAATTTCCAATTTCACACAATCACAAAACATACATTAACAACTTCCATTTTTATCAATTTCTAACAATTTTCAATTTCCAATAATTATAAAACATACATCAACAATTTCTATTTTTATCAATTTCCAATTTCACACAATCTCAAAACATACACCAATAATTTCCATTTTTAACAATTTCTAACAATTTCCAATTTCCAATTTCCAACAATCACAAAACATACATCAACAAATTCCATTTCTAACAAGTTCCAATTTTCCACATTTACAAAACATACATCAACAATTTTCATTTTTATCAATTTCTAACAATTTCTACATCAACAATTTAATAAAAATTGTTCATGTATAATTACAAAGCATACATCATCAACAATTTCATTTTATTATAAAACTAATATTTAATTTGATAAAAATCATATGAGAATACAAAAATTATATATATGTTATTTATAGTATCATAATTTTCAAATTAAGAGTTACAAAATTTTCAATTTGATTCTAAAGATCTTAACTCTTAACAATAGCCCTTTTGTATTGCCAATCGAACTACCGAACCAATCCAAGTTCAATTTCTATTTTTGTTGATTTAAAAAAGGGTTTTTCATTATATTCTAATTTTGTGCCTTAAATTGCATTTTTTTCTGGTCAACTTTCAAGGCAAGCATGTTTCATTATGTTATAAATTTATGCCCTTAATTTGCAATTTGCAACTTTATCTTGACCAAACCAAATTCCAAACCAAACATCCATGAACCAAAGCAACACAAATGACATTTATTTCAAATTTCAGATACACATAAAGCACAACCAATTCAATTCAGTATTCAAAATTTTAGATCACATTTCCAACTCCAACTAAATAATTTCATACACAAACACAACCGAACCCAACCAATTCAGTATCCACAATTCCACATCCACAATCCAGATTCCAAAATCCCAACATCGTGCATCATCCAACCAAAATTCCAAAACCTAGATCATGCAACAAACCAACAACATAAAAAACACCATCCAAGTCTCCGACTCCGTCATCATCAAACCAAATCCATCACAATCTAACTATCCAAGTATCCAACACAATCAAAAATTTAATTAAGCATGAAATTTTTGAAATCAGAAAAAAAAAATCATAAAACCAACTTCGGGTCTTCAGGTTTTGCCATAGGTCAGAGTGTTGACCCATCTCCGATGGCTTCAGATGCGTCTCCGATGGCTTCCCTGCGGTGTCGCGGTGCTACGGTGTGGCAGCTTCAGGCGAAGAAGGTGGTGGCATTTTTGACTCTGCGTGGAGGAACGATGAAGCGAAGGGAGAAAAACCAAGGGAGGAAGAGCGAAGGCGGTGAGGGTTGCGGCGGCGATTAGACGAGACAACGAGGGTGAGAAGAGAAGAGGCGGGTGGTGGCGGCGAGGAGGAGGCAGCACAGCACAGAAATGAGAGAAAAAGGAGAGGAGGAGTGTCTGGCGTGAAAGAGTCGAGGGTTAGGGATTTTTAGGGTTAAAACGTTTTCAAAATTACAAGTAGGTCCTTGGGGTTCTTAAAGTTTACGATACCAACCAATCTGGGCCGATACCGACAGAAAACCACCAATACTGACCGGTATTTTTGGCCAGTACTGATGGTTGCCCATACCGTTTAGATTCTTGGCCGGTACGGTACGTTCCAGCCGGTACCGACTGGAACGATACGGTATTCAAATCCTTGGTTGGACCTTATTTCCGGAGTCCTACTATCACTCTGATACCAAACAATGTTAATGCCCAGGTCACAATACCTATTACGAGGCTCTAATTTTCCAAAAATTTCAAACTTTAGAAAAATTTTAGCTTTAGCAGTGGTGGGTTCACCGCAGTGAAGTATAAAGGTCAAGCAAAATGACCCTTCGAGAAAAATACACAGCGGCAAAGTCCTCCAGTTTTTAACACATAAATCCTTCCGGAAAGGTTCGTCATGGTTTACTCTAGGCCTCATCGTAGCTAAACTTTCGAACAAAACCTAGACCACCAACATTTAACACAAAACATACATACATTCATACAATTCTTTCAACACAACCATTTTAACAAAGAAATTAACTATGAACATATATAAACGAAACTTCTTCAATTCATCATTCCAGTACTAAAGCAAACAAGTTTGAAAAACTTCATTTACATATCAAAAGCCACACTATTGGCTTATTACAAAATAAAAAAATGCATATGATACAATTGAATGCTTATGCTTAAGATGATTCTAAATACCAAAAGTTTCTGAACTAACTTAATTACTAAATATAGTTATCTTGGAGTTGCCAAATGCCTTGCAAGGTTCACAATTCTCTTGTTCTGCTTTTTCTTCACCTGCAGAGTGGAAGGTAATAGGGTGAGCTGTGAAACTCAGTGGCTTATAAATTTATAGCCATTGACAATTAGCCATACAATTCCAGCATATACATATATATTCATTCATATACATCTATAACTTATTTTTGCTAGCAAGTCAACCATCCACAAATTCTAACTCAATTATTCATAGTCAAGGATGCTATAACTTAAAACGTATCATATAAATTTAAACATAAAAACATAACATTCTGGACAATTTAAAGATGCAATGTAAAACAAATTGCTCGAGGGTTCTATGAAAACAAAGTGGAGAAACTGAAGTTTACACCATGAACAGAATGAGTCCATTTTCGAAGCTCATATGCCACAAGCGGGTAGCTGAGAGAAAGTTCTTGTCAACATGCATATAAAGAACAAAATGGTTCCACTCTTGCACAAACATTGTTTATTCAAAATTTAAAACACATACTCTAATACCACATGTAAAAACGTGGTGTTTATGACATTCATCAAAATTGACATCCATAACTTTAGAATCTTGAATAGACAATTGTTACAAATTATAAGTGTAATATAGTGTGCCTAATACATAAGAGGTCATTATTGAAAAGGGATTGAGAAACTTCACCACATTCTCAGTTAAAATTGGTTTCTCCATCTTTACTCCCTTGTGGCTATAGAAATTTGATGAAAAACAATTTTTAACCCTAATTAGTAGAGAGATAACCAATTTATATATCTATGACTTTTAATCTACTACATCCGTCAAGTGACCAAAACAAATGGTTGAGGTTTATTCCATCATTAAATAAAAAATATAGACCAAGTAGAACTCTTTCATTATATTAATATTGATATTGATATATATATATATATATATATATATATATATATATATATTAATTGGGTTACATTTTAACCCTTTATCCACAAGATAGATTTCAGTATAGCATTGATATAATATTATAAAAATCCCATAAAACACAACTCTCATTGTCAAGCGACGGTTTCTTTAAAACTTGGACTGCCAATTTGTTCAAATGTTTAACCATGCATCTCTTGCATATAGCCACTGGATGTTTTAGAACATATTGAAAAACTACACAAAAGAGGGGTTGAAATTTTCAGACATTAGCTATATGTTTATAAAGCTGAGAAATATGCAATGTGTGTGAATCTTTAAAACCCTTTGGAAGCTCAAGACGATAACATAAACTCAATCATTTACTACAAATTTTGTAGGAATCTAACTGTGATTGAATCATGGGAGTAGCAGAAAATAAAAATTTTTATAGATTCTTAGTGGATCCTAATAATTGATTAAACTTTTATAAAAACAAAAATCGATTTAGAAATCGTACCTTGTTTGCTTTCCGTTGAAAAATCTTTAAAACTTTTTTTGATTGGTCAATCACCAGTTATTCAATTGTCCAGCCTCTGATGGTATGTATAGAGCAATTCCCAAACTGCTTTGAGAGGAAGAAGGCAAAAAGTGCTAGCTTCTAAAAAGTTATTCCCTTTAAATAGAAAAATCATAACAGTCTTTTATTAAAATTAAAATTTTTAATTATAATTATAATTATTTTAATTTTAAAAAAATCCAATATCTCATATTTGATCTCAAAGTTTCTCAAACTTTATAATTAAGTCCAACTTAATTAAATTGATTTTTCTTCCACAAATTGCTCTTTGATGTGTGACTCATTAGGTTCCTAATAAATTGGCAATGATTATAAATTATAATTCTAATTCAAAATTAGAATTGGATAATTTAAAACTTCTTTTAATTTATCCTTAATTCTCTAATCAATAATTCATAATCATAAACTGTGATTGACGTCTAGCAACATGTCATAATTATCCAAATATAAGGAATGTCAAAGTGATTAACTTAACCTATTCATGTTTGTTCTTGCTAATTAGTAATTAATTTATAACTGAAATTTGAAAACTCCTTTTCAAATATCAATTAACTTTGCCCAGAGAATTCCATAAATCATTACTATATCAAGAATAGTAAAATATTCTCTCTAATTACTTTAGAGTGACAAATATCTACATATGGTTCATACTGTATCTAATAACTACTAACTGAATTATCCTATGATGATTCATAAAATAGTAATTCCCACACTAGATACCTTGGTAATCTCAAGTCTGAGGATCAATTATACAACCATCATTATGAGATAATCTATAGACACATAAGTAATATTTCATCCGGAATTCTCATAGTCGAGTCAGTTCAGCAACTTATTCTCTAATAATTACCCACAAATTAGCTTAAGTATCTCTATACTTTAATTTATGAGATCGATTACTTTCTTCATAAGAAAGAAACATAATGTGTGCTAGTTTTACCATTTCAACAATATCAAATCTTGATGAAACTAAAACTAGGAACATTTAGGAATAAACATAAGTGTAAATTGAATTTCATAATTATGATCTCATCATAATTTCAATCATATAGTATTTATTCGAAGATTTTATCTTCAAAATAATGTCATATATTAATTTGCATCTAATTGATTAGATGCAAAGGCATAAACTAACACTTATCATTGTGTTCTTCTCAGGCTACAAGAGCAAAGTTTTTGGAAGCATCAAGATAAGAATCCAAAGTTTCACTAAGATAGTCAGTTTGAGTGATATTCGAGTTTAGACAAACGTCGACTGCTCACTGACCTTAAGAGATGTATGACACATCCCTAATCTAAGGTTAAATCTGTTATTGATGAATGTGTTAGATCAAAAAGAATTTCAACACACTTTTGGGGATGGGAAGTGGAAACTTTCCAAAGGCATAATGATGATAGCCTAAGGAGAAATTTGTTACTCAGTGTACAAGACGCACGTAAAGGTATGTAGTGGTGGAGACGTTAGATATCATTGGTTGAGGTCTATGATAGAAGAGCAATAATTAATGTTAAAGAAGGTTCGCACAGATTTGAATGATGCTGATATGCTGATTAAAGTAGTTCCTAGAAACAAGCATGAGCTTTACAATAAGCTTGTCGGGCTAAATCTTAAGTAGATGATAGAGAATAATGTGTCTTTTGATATTTGGGCTAGAGGGGGAGATTGTCGAATGTTTGGCCCTATTTTGGGATCTTGGATGATATGGCAGGTAAGATTATAGTAGATAGTAGAAAGATTTGACAAGTAAAGAACATAAATGAAGCACATCATGACTAATAACTTAAGGATTCTAAGGTTGGATACAAAGAGAAAATGGTGAAACTTTAATCAATACATTCTTCATTCCTGTAGAGTTTTGACAAGTAAAGAACATGAAAGAAAGAAATACCTCGCAAATAATATAGCCTAAGGATTATGAGGTTGGATAAATTTAGCATTTGTAGGAAAACAAGTCATAGTCTTTTGAGGTATATGAATTGTAAAAGGGAAAAATAAGATAGGAAAAGCCTAACACCTCTGAATTGATATAGAGAGAATGAGAAGTACTAGGGAGAGGAAACATATTTGGAAGTGGCAAAGACTAAGCCATCATTGGCAGTATAAAGAGGATGATCATGGTTTTAAGAGATGACTACAAAGGTTGCTTGTTCGTAATACTCCAAAAGTATTGAGCCAAAGGCTGTTGAAGTTTTAGCTAATAAAATGTGCATAAGAGTAGATTTTCAAGTTAGAAATTTTTTTAGAACATATTGTAACCTTTGAGTTTAAATTGCAAATCGGTAAAAATATTAAAATCTAATTTGGTCTATTTACTTGATTAATAATAAGAGAAAGGAGGTCCAATTGAACTACTTCATAAACAATGTGTTTTTTTTGTGTTAAACTACTCGATATCCGACACTACATAGGCAATCGACTAATTTGGATTCGAGTCGAGTGGAGCCCTTTTAGGCTGCAAAGCTCTCCCTCATAAGTTTTTAAAGCAACTTCATTCTTAAGACTCGAGCTCGAAACCTTGGTTAAGGATAAAGGAGCCCATGTTGCTCCACCACAGACCTTTAATTTGATGACAATTAATATGCTTGCTTTGAGAAATGAAATTTGAAAGGTTGGTTATTATATTTTCGTAAGGCCTTAAAGAAAATGTGTAAAATGTTTTGGGTTTGAATGTAAAATGGATTGGAAGAAAATCATCTTTTTTCGTCTTCAAATCTCAGTGTTATTATTTTCACTTTTTACTTATCACATTCTAATTTTTTCGGGACCAATATTTATAAAATGAAGAACTTTCATCAAACTCCATGAAATCCCTTTCCCTTCTAAACTACTTCCGAGACAAGTTGTTACATATTATATCTTCTAGCATAAATGATTTGAAGGCGTAACAAAGATTGTTGACAAAGTAAGAATTTTATAATTCAAGTAAAATTAAATTGTGATGAAAAGTTATGCAAATAAGTTCATCGAAGACTTTGTCTTTTATTTAGCACAACATCTAATATAGTCGAGAAATAATCATCCCAAGTTTCCAATACATTACTGAAACTTTAGAATTCTCGATTCAAACAGGAACACCAACGTTAGTCTAGGAAAGGAGGCTTTTGATTGTATTTGACAAAGCGGAGCTAGTAGCACTAAAACCACCGTCGATGACCAAGTTGACGCCACTCACATAGTTGGCCTCATCACTCACCAAGTACAAGGTCGCGCATGCTACGTCTTCTGCTTCCAACATAACCCCTTTCAGGTTTGCCGCTGCATAAGTCAAAGCTTCCACCTCTTTCTTCAGCAACCGTGTGGCCTTCTCCATCATCTGAGTCGCACATACGAAGGGAAATGCGGTTAACCCTTATGCCATAAGCACCCAACTCCACACACAAGTTCTTCATCAACCCCACCACTCCATGTTTCGAAGTCACATAGCCGTATGGTGCATTAGCCGTTATCATCATCGAAATAAGACTGGCATTGATCAGGATACAACCTTTCTTCACCGGAATCATTACCCTGGCGGCGTGTTTGGCAGTCAAGAATGGACTAAACAAATTGACATCAATGATCCTCTTGAACTCTTCCTTATCAGAAACCGAGATTCTCGAGTCCAACTGACCTAAAATTCCAGCATTACTGAACAAGATATCAAGCTTTCCATACTTGGACACCACCGTGTCAACAGCTCTTTCCACATCAGTTTCATAGCTCACATCACAGTGGACATAATAGACGATGTCCTCGGAGCCCAGTTGCTTGCAAAGGGAGAGGTCGAGGTTATCTTGGATATCTACAATCACCACCTTAGCTCCATGTTAAACAAATAATTTCAATGTGGACTCGTCAATGCCACTGGTGCCTTCGGTTATCAGCGCCACCTTTCCTTCAAGCCTACAAAAATTTTGCAATAAGTAGTGACAACTCTTTTATGTTTTGAAAATGCCTTCTGGGATCGATGGAGGTCATGAACTTACCTTCTGTTGGAAGTTGTTGAAGGATTGCTGAGTTGTTGGGAAATGAGGGGTGAAGAATTAAGAGAGATAGCCATGACACTTTGTTACGTTCTTGGTCTGTTAACACTTGTTTAGCTAAGTACTTTTATAGATAAAGCTTGAAGCTTCGCAAATTTATTGTTGTTTTAGAGACTAGAGGGGTGTTTGATAGACAACTTTTAACCTATATTTCGGCTGATTAAAAAGGATTAAGGCTTAGTTTGGTTAAGTTAATTTAGAATATGATTCTTCATAAAATAAATTTATAGAAAGTAAAGATATATTCACATAGATACTTATAAGAATTATAATAGGAAAGTTGGGTGAATTCTTATTATAATGTTTGGTATGTAACAATGTTTCATATAATGTAACTTAATTTTGACTTAGTTTGTAATTATATCCTTACAAACCGAATAAAAATTGAAATCGTTAAATAAGGAAAAATATGAACCTAAAGATTGTCGATTGAAACTTCTGAGTAAAAATATTCAAAATTTAAATACCGGCCGATACCAAAAATTTTAAAAAATATAGGGACTTTTTTTATAAAATTTTCAAAAAATTTTAACATTTTAAAAAAAAATTAAAATTTTAAAATTCTCCCTAGCTCCCTCTTATCTCTCCTTGCCCCTTTTT
The DNA here is from genome assembly GCA_027568895.1 of Erythroxylum shatona. Classification (NCBI taxonomy): domain Eukaryota; kingdom Viridiplantae; phylum Streptophyta; class Magnoliopsida; order Malpighiales; family Erythroxylaceae; genus Erythroxylum; species Erythroxylum shatona. The sequence continues at coordinate 24,078,786 of JAOSBK010000007.1, forward strand.
TTCAAAGTTTTTAAATTAGTTATTTTATTTATTTCAACTTTTATAATTATTGTGAATTTTTATTTTTATTTTTAAAATAATAATAAATATTTTATTATTATTAATAATTATAAATTAAATAAAACTTAAAATAAATTATTTTATTTAAATTTATTTTAATATATTATATAATATTTATTAATAAAGTATAAATAAAATATTTTATTTTTAAAATAAATAATTTGAAAATTTATTATTTATAAACTAATATTTATTTTATATATTTTTAATTATTAAATCAAAATTTATATATTTTAAAAATATATTTTAAATTTAATTATATTTATTAATAAAAATTAAATTAAAATTGTGATGATTATTTATTATTATGATTTTGGAGACAAAGTTAAAAACATATAGTACAACTGTATAATATGGCAATGGACTATTTTGTAAATTTAAAAAAAATTAGGGACTATTTCATAAATTTAAAAAATACTCAAAACGGTACTCGGTATTAACCGGTATCAGTACAGTACTATATCATAGCCTAATCCGATACCAAGTCCAGTACGATATTCGTAACATTGACTAAAGAGTAAGTAGAATTTTATAAAAGAGTTATCATATAGTTGAGAGAGAAGGAATGGTTAAATTGACTATTATATTTTTTAGATTAAATTCCTGAGGGAAGTAATCTAAATATCAAAGGAGTGCTGGGATTTAGAATCCAAGTAAAGTGTTACTACTTTGCCTAAATTGGGAAAATTTTTACTTTCCTAACTACTAAAAAAAATAAACAAAACGTGATAATATAAATTTTATGAAAAATATTATTTTTCTAAGCAAGAATTCATGCCAACTAAGCAAGTCTAATTGTTTCATTATGTCAAAAAGTTAATATACTTGTTTAGTTAGGAGCTGGTTAGGTTGGCTAATTCAACTCAATCAGTCATTTTTTGGAAAGTTACTTGAGAGTAACGTTTCAACCTATTAGCTAACAAAAATTTTAAAATATAATTGTGCCCTTAAACTCATTTCAACCTATCTGAAATGTAATAGATTAACTACAACTATTATCTATAAATTCATCAACTGTTATCTATAAATTCATCAAAACGTCTATATGGTAACTTAAATTGACGAACACAATATTATTCATCGAGTAAGTTTACAGACAACACAAACTGTAAAACTAGATATGAGATTTAGATTTTGTTGTTGTTGTTGTTGTTATTAGATATTGTTGTTATTATTATTATTATTATTATTATTATTATTATTATTATTATTATTATTATTATTATTATTATTATTA
>JAOSBK010000007.1:24095315-24105908 GCA_027568895.1 Erythroxylum shatona
TCCCTACAAGGAAATATTAAATCAAATTAAGTCCCAATAATTAAATCAATAAGAGGAATAAAAAAGAATAATTAAAATATAAATATTAGACAAATATGCACTTATCACATAGGCTTAACAGCTAGTCTTGATCTAGAAGTCGAGCAAATAGATATAAAGACTGCCTTCCTTCATGGTGATTTGGAGGAAAAGATCTATATGGAGCAACCAGAGGATTTTAAGGTCAAGGGGAAAGAAGATTATGAGTGTAAGCTCAAGAAGAATCTTTACAACTTAAAGCAAACACCAAGGCAATGGTACAAGAAGTTTAAGTAAGTTATGGGGGAGCAAGGCTATAAAAAAACTTCTAACTATTGTGTTTTCATACAGAAATTCTCTGAGGATGATTTCATGATTTTAATTCTTTATGTTGATGACATGTTGATTGTTGGCAAAAATATCACCAGAATTAACAAGTTAAAGAAGTAGTTGAGCTAGTCTTTTGCTGTAAAAGACTTAGGATTAGGAAAGTAGATCCTTGGTATAAGGAGTACTCGAGACAAAAGTACAAGGAGGATATACCTGTGTCAGGAAAAGTACATTCAAAAGGTGCTTTAAAGATTTAACATGGAAAATATTAAAGTGGTTAGTTCCCCTCTTGTAGCCTACTTTAAGTTAAGCAATAAACACAGTCCTTCTACAAAAGCAGAGATAAGAGACATGCAAAATATTCCTTACTCTTCAGTAGTATCAAGTTTGATGTATGTCATGGTATGCACAGGGCCAGACATAGCTCATGCAGTTGACATGGTTAGTAGATTTATCTCAATTCCAGGAAAAGAGTACTGGAATGCTGTGAAGCGAATCATGAATTATCTTTGAGGTACTTCAGACTTGAGTCTCAATTTCATAAAGAAAAGCCTACATTAGTAGGCTACACAGATTCATATCTAGCGAAGATGTTAGTACCAGAAAGTCTACTTTAGGATACTTGATCACTTTTGCAGGGAAAGCAATATCATGGTAGTCAAAATTGTAGAAGTTTACTGTGTTGCATACTACTGAGGTGGAGTATATTGAAATAATGAAAGCATGTAAGGAGTTATTATGGATGAAGAGATACATCCAGGAACTTGGCTCGAAGCAAGATAGATATGGCATGTATTGTGACAATCAGAGTGTCATCCATCTTGGTAAGAATCTAGCTCTCCATTCGAAATCAAAACATATTGAGATAAGATACCATTGGATCATAGATGTCTTGAATTCCAAACTGTTAGCACTTGAGAAGATACACACGGATGAAAATGGTGTGATATGTTAACAAAGGCATTACCAGGAGATAAGCTTGAAGTCTGTGGGTTGATTGCAAGGATGGCAAGTCCTTCCAACTGATATGGAAAAGGAGGATTCTCTTAAATGTCAGGAGGGGGAGATTTGTTGGAAGTCCCTCCATTAAGGACATAGCACATCAAAAAGGGAGGAAAGCTTGAGTTTTTTTTCTATAAATAAGTATCAAGAGGGAAGGTTTAAGCATCCAAGCAAAGTATTTAGAGCAATACAAGCACAATGAAAGGAGAGAAAAATAGAGACATATATCTTTAATTAAGCCTTGAATTGAAGATTATCCGTTATTCGATTTAGCTGATATTTTATCATCAATATTCCAAGACTCAGGGTATGTTTGGATGTGGGTGGCGGGATGGAAGGAAATGGAATGGAATGGCCCAAATGATTCAGGCCATTGTTTGGGAGTCTATTTTGAAACAGGATGGAATGGAAATTGATGACTTTGGAAGCCATCCTTTGCCATCCAAAATCTAATATTTTGTGACCTCCCAAATTAGAGGGTCAGGGATGGAATGGCATGGCTTGCTTTCCAAACCCTCTTATTTTATTTAAACTTTCAAACAATGGAGTGACCTATTTTATTCCATTCCATTCCGCTCCATTTCATTAATTACCATTCCATTCCATTTCTCAGGTTTTAAGATTATTATGAATTATAGTTTTGTGCCTAATAATTTGGCATAGTGTTACTCTATTTGTGAGATATTTCTCCACTCTTTTTTTATTTCCAAAAGTTTAATCCCGTGAGTATCTTGTTATATTATCTCTAGTTTTATCTAGAAAGATTTTGTTATATCCATTATTTTAAATAGTGAAGATATTTTGGACTACAGTTAAATTTTAACGTACCTTTCTTTGATTTTACTTCGGAGTTTATGTCATTTTCTGGACTTGGTGATCTCCTCTAACGGGAGAAATTTTATTCCGCTGCATCGGTGTGTCTACCTCGCATAAATGGCTACCAACAAAGCCAATATTTCCTTCCCATATGTTGGCACATGCCTATCTGCTTCCAAAATATATATATATATATATGCCTGTTGTATCAAGATAGCTCGTCGTTTATATATATATATATATATATATATATATACTGTCACAAGCAATTACGTGTCCATCTTGTATCCCACTGGAGTTGGATAAAACGAATATTAGTGAAGAAACTAATGCAGACTTGAGACCATCAAAGCATCGTGAGCGTCCTATTGCCACATGAAAGTATTTTTTTTTTTTAAGGATGTTAATGGATTATTTAACTGACCTTAGTCCTTAATAAATTGCTTATAGCATTCTATCAAACAACTCCAATTGCTTTAAACTCACTTAAACTAACCAATTTTGCATTACAAAAATTTTTTGGGAATCTATCGAAATACTATTTTCTAAAATAAAGTGGCCTAAGTACTCCACTCTTTTGGTCCCGAAAGAGTATTTAAATTTTTTCACAGGCCAAAATTGGTCTGCTCGAATTTGCAAAACTTGTCAAAGGTGTTAAACACGCTACTTAAGGAAGAACTAAACCAAAATGTTATTAAAAAATGCCAAAACAAATTCACTCAAATAAAAGTAAAAATTAAATTCGTTGAACTTTGGAAGGTATTAGTTCAATCAAAAGGTATAACTAAAATTTCATAATACCTTTCATGAATCTTGAAGATAGTCTTATAAATATCTCCAAATATAGGAATTTGGAGATAACCAACTCTGTGTCTAATTAACTTAACAATCCAACTCATCCACTAACTCTTTTATCCAGTTCTTCATAATTCACCTATTTAAAGCATTATAATTATTATTTCAAGAGTTGTCTTGTTTTTCTTTTTTTTTCTTTTTCACCAAAACTATAAGTAATGAAAAGCAACAAACACTCTCCTGAATAATTCCTTATTCCAACATACCTTTAATCAATTCTTTTATAACGTTTTTTCTACACTCCCACATATCCGTATGGCCTTGGACTAATTATCTCAATACCTTCCTTTAATATGATCCAGTGATCATGTTTCCTCCCTGATGGTAGACAGCAAAGATATCCTTCTATTCCTCCATCAATATGTCAATAGCCCCCTTCGCTTTCATTCCCTCTTTATTAATCACTATGCCTAGCTCCCAGCACTGATAATGAAACTGAAGTGATTCCTCCCTTATTCGCCTAAACTGACAACATTTCACTGCTCTGACAACTCTAATTCAATTCTTTACGCCTTCCATTCAAATATCATAATACCATTTTCATCGTTACAGACCACATCATCCAAAGCAAAGGGCAATTGAACCCATAACCATGTCATTTCCCCTAACTTTTATCACCAAAGCATTAGTACATTCTTATTCTCCCGTTAGCTTCATACCTCCACCTATTGGGACCACAACAGGTTCAGTTTCTTCTAGCAACTCCTATGGCTTCTTGATCAAAATATGAAATTATGGGTGATACCCTATCAATCAAAATATGTACTAATTTACTATTAAAGACTCATAATACAAAGTGTATCACCAAGCCCAAATGAAAGGTGGATCGAAAATACCTCTTTCTTTGTGGGATTTAAATCCTAATAGGTGCATTCGACGTGGGGGGAAGGGTGTGTTTACATATTTTGAAATTTCTGATACAACAGATAAAATCCAGCACGCGCCGATTAAAATAATTGTAAGGTCACACCTACTCCACGACAATAAGGACAAAGTGCGGAAGAAGGGTGAATTCCCATATAAACAGCCCGAAATCGTGCCAAAAACCACACACAGTACAGAATTTAGTGTACAGCAACATGGCGAAAATTCAAAACCTATGATGTAAATACAAACATAACTCATCCAACCAGGAAACCATATTCCACTTTTACAAACTTAAACTTACACCAAACATAAACTTACACCAACGCAACGGATAGAAACTGCCATGAAATCGGAGCTCCTTATTCCGACTCATTACCCAATGCTTGGATATATTTTTATCTTCTCCACTCCACCTGAGTTCCTTTCACTGCAAAGTTAAAACAGCAAAAATTGTCAATTTTCATCTGATGACCCAGTAAATATATGTATATTTCTTCCAAGATAATGACATTATCAAGTCAGTAAACATTGAAGGGCCTAGATTTAGCTGAACATCAAAAAATGAAGATGACAAGGTTGAAAATAGAAAAAGTCCAACTCTCAACTAGGTTAAAGCCAAGCTAATCTAAGAAAAACTACCCCCAATAAATATATTTAATGATTGAAAATGATTTGTTAAATAAAAACTGAGCAAGTCAAGCACAACTGAAGAATTTCCATCAGAGACAAGGGTCACTAATTTTAACCATAAATCTGTGTATTACCATTTCCATCTCTTGAAGATAATAGTGACCTGTCACCTTTATTCCCTAATTTGGTTGCTGAATTAGCTGCCCTCTGTGTCCTTGGTGACTGAGAACTAACTTTTCCATTAGCAGAAGATGGTAGAGAATGACGGCGGGTAATGTTGTTTTTCTCACCCCCATTTTGACTAACCCGGGGGGAGCTTTGTGCTCTCAGCTTTGCCTTTGCAGATTCAGTTGCTGCCATATAGCTTGGGATTGAAGGACTGCAATGTGACCCATTCTCTGCAAGTTCTTCTTTTGGTTGACTAGAACCTTTTCTTCCAGATTTGTTGTTGTCATAACTAACTGGGTCCTCCTTGAGACCTGACTCTCCATTTGTCAGAGGACTATTCTCATCTATAACACCTGTCTCTGTTGCAGTCTTTGACTCGGCAAACACTTCATCTCTGTGCAGTAATTCTGATGCCTCATTCAATTCTCCAGGTTCTGGAGTTGCTGGTACATCTGGCAAATTAGTAGTGTTCAAAGTTGGCTTGTTTTCTACAAAATCTGGCTGCTTGCAGGTTACCATGATTGTTTCTTTCTTTGTCTTTTCAACTGAATTATTAATGCTCTGTCCCAACACATTATCACCAGCAGTGCCCAATGCCTTGTCCGGGATTTGCTTTGGCTTCTCAACTTCAACCTCTGACTGAACATAGTTTTCTATGGTTGGACTGTGAACCTTTCTCAGGTTCCGTTTTACTTTTTCAAGCTCACTTTGTGGATTTTCCTGCACTGCTTCAGCTGGCTGTGTTGAAACTCTCCTGAAGTTGCGTTTAGGTTTCTCAAATTCAACAGTGGCAAGTACAGAGGTATTGTCAACATTTGCAGCAGGAACCCTCCTAACACTGCGCTTTGGCCTACCAGTTTCAGAATCCAACAATTGCCCATTAGCATGCTTTCGCTGACTTTTTGTCTGAGGAACTTTCTTTGGATGTGGAACTGGTTTCCAGAAATTGGTTTCTGACCAGCGCCCTAACCAGCTTGGGACTGAGTTTGGCTCTGAAGGGTCATAATACAGCCGCAAGGGCATAACAGTAGGTGATGATACAAGAAGCTGGAGTAACAAAGCAGAAAGATGGAAACTTTTGTAATTCAAGTGTTCTACTTCTTAATTGATGATATGACTTGTAGGAACCATATATATCTCTACCAGAGGTTTATATTTATATCCAATATATGATGATGAAAGATTACAGAACCCAGTTATGTCGCATACACTAACAAGTAGGGGTAGAAATTGTCTCTTAGACATCTATTGTGCCGCTATGAGATGCATAAGTAGAAATAATTGTTATTGGTACACGAAACCAAAACATGACAAGTTAAGGCTCCTCTTGATTTATATTTTCAAATCGTCTTTCTCTAAGTTTAGATTTCTACATAAAAATTCATCAACAATTTTTCTGCAATCTTTCACCAAAACCATGTTTTAGAGCATGCAACTTCTCTTTAAAAAGGCCCTTTTTGCATGAATACTTCAGTAGCTTACCTTGTGAATGAAAGCATTCCCTGACATCTTTGATATCCGGAAAGACATACCAAGTCCATTAGAAGCCGCTAATTTTTTATCCTGATAAAAGAACACATGAAAGAGAAAGCCAGATGGCAGGTAAAATGGAACCTGTTAACTTGTTTTGTTTGTAATCAAAGACCAGAAAACCAATGAACAGTAGAAATATTTGTCTCAAATGCAAAACTTGTCATTTTGCGAGGCTTTGACCATGTTGCCTAAATTTCTAAGCTTACAGGTTAATGGCTTAAATTAATCTCCTTTGCCTGTCTTGCCTCTCTTCTTTGATATTAGCAGGTAAAACTTGAGGACTACTCTCCTTGTTGATAAGTAAATGGTAATTGGTGCAGTTCTATGAGAAATTACCAGGGGTTTCACATGGCTGCACTTCCTATGAATTTCCTGTCCAAAATCAGAGGTCCTAACTTTTATTCCTCGAGCAAGTGCCTGCAACTTAACAATTCCCAGCATGCAGCTCAAGGTTGCAACGGCTTGTCTCCTAACCAGATGGCCACGGATAAGTGCCTGCAGCCTGATTATGCCTTTAAGAGCTCTGAATGCCCGACGAGCCTTCACATAATTAACTTACATCAGTGTAGTTCCTCCAAAGAATAATAATTATATAGCTTAGCATTAAGAAAAAGTCTACTGTCTGAGGCCCTTTCAGCACATGCATGCAGCTTTTGCATAAGATATTCAATGAACGTTAAAAGATTACTATTAATAGAAGATATACCAAGTAACCCCTAAATGCAGCTTGTACCAGTGTTGCAGCATTCTCTTGCTCTAGATTTTCAGGATTGGAAAGCTCATCATGAGGTGCAGATTCCTGTTTTCCTGGTGACAAAATTCCCCTGTGATGTGATGAATTTGTGTTTTCCTTGTTCTGTGAATCTAAGCATATTTCAGCTCTATCATTGTCATTGGCGGTTGCGTGTGAGACCACAGGAGGAATTAAAGATAGATTACCCTCCAATACCTTTGCAGCAACCACATCTTTCTCACTTCCAAACTTCTACAGAAATCAAATTATTAAAAATCAGGATATATATATAATGGTAATTCTCATATCTCAAGGTAGGAAGTCAACTGTCAAGTAGGTAACTGTTGGTGCCAAAAAGGGTAAAATAATAAAGGAAGAGATGAGATGGGGCACAGTGACGTTAGAAGTTCCAGCTGTCTTGAAGCCGGTGGAACTAGACTGTCTTCGGAAGGAAACCTCTATTACTTTAAGAGGAACAGTAACTCCCCAGGACAAGTATACAACTAACAACTAAGTATCCTAAAAACTATAACCTCATAAAGAATTTTCCAATGTGTTCAACGTATGCTGATGGGAAAAAAACTTGCCATGAGTACAATCACAACCTCCTCTGAAATATATCAATTTCCTATAATCATAAGAACTGACATTCTTGGATAGATCAGTAAAAAAGAACATGCAGGCTTTTGTTGCAAAACACAACACTTAGTATTACCTCCCTCCCTTTTGCCGTATTAGATTTGGAAGATTTCTTTCCAAAAAGGACAGTCTTGATCCATTTTCCTGGTGATTTTCCCATATCTCAAGAAGAAGAAAGAACAATATCCAGAAAAACTTGAAAACCAGAGCCTGCGTTATTCAACAATTTAGCAGTTAAAACTTAGGACCATGACGCCCAAACACCACAGAATTCAGATCAAGAAGATTTCACTTCAAATATCCAAGTCTTTAACAGCTATTTCCTCATCCAAATTATGGGACGACAGCATAAATTACGATGCACATTGCCGAAAAAGATGCAGTAAGTTTTAAAGGGCATGTCTCATAGGCATTACGGGCACCAAATAACAGCTATCGCAGCAAATAATCAAGCAATCACGTGAAATACAATAAGAAATCCAGTAATGAACAATACAATAAATTGGAAATTCCGTAACGACTCCCAAATCCAAATGTTTTCGAATGCCAATTACAGCAAAGCTAAATCTTTACAGAAAAAACTCAATCGAAAGTCATTGCAATTAAAAAATAACAATGGCCAAAAGAAGCATCATTTTGATATCCCTAGAAGCAAAGATCTGGCACAAATAGCGAAAGGTAAACGAGAAATAAACAGGTGCAAACAAAAACAAAATGCAGGTTTGAAGAAGTAAAATGACGATCGACTTTCACCAGATCTGCTACTTTACCTCACAATCGCTGTACCTATAAGCCCCAAATCTAACATTCCTAAAAACGAAAAACACAAGATATCAATGTGCAACTATGAGATAGGAAATTTATAAGAGAAGTAAATAACTAGATATAAACACATTGTGTATGATGTAAAGAGAGACAGAGAGAGAGTAAGTACCATGAGTAAGCAACTGAGCTGTGAGCGAGCTTAGAAATGAAGCATATGTGATCTGCTTGCTTCAACTTTGCCGCTTTCCTCTTGAAAACTCTTGCCAGGCTGAGGATAATAAATTAAACCGTTAGGATCTCCTACGGTAGCGCTCGTTGTAGTTTCCTACATCTGAGCTCATTCACCGTTGGATTAGAACATCCAGAATGTCGGGCCCTTTCGTTCATGGAATGGGCTCCAGGGGATAGTTATTCTATATTAAAGTAGTTACGAGTGAAGTAACTTGAAAAACAATCGTGCAGCTTCTTTGTTCTGACGCATTATTAAAATTACGTCGACGCCCTCACATCTTTAAGTTTTCCCTACGCGTTACTTGCAGGGCGTGTGTGCACAAACCGTGGATTGATTATGGCAGCAAGGGCGAAGCAAACTGTGGAGGAGTGGCGCGTGGAATTACGGGTGGTGGAAGAAGGGCGGTGGATGGTAGATTGGTGGCACTCCGAGAGTAAATGGCAGAGAAATTAGAGGTTGTGTTGATGACTCGTGTCAATGCGTGAAGTGCCTCTATCGGGCCGGTTGTGGCGCCGGTGGTAGTGAAAGTGGGGGCCCATTGGGTTGGTGTCCCTTTTAATATAAAAATAAATCCAAAATTCCTTAATTTGTTTGAAAGGGCATAGGCAGATTGTAATGAACAAATGATTACACGTCCTAATCACTATTTTGAGATTGCACGAACTTAGTCTAAAATTATCCAATAAACCTCTGCCGACACAGAAATTAACCATCGTCATCTTCAGACTTGTTATTGTGGTGAAACAAATAATTAAAATATAATAAAAGCGATTCAAAAGGTAATATGGCTTGCGATATATATATATATATACATATATATATATATATTGGTTTTAATGACTCTTTCTATTAGAATATATTTTATATATTTTTTATTTAATTTTGGGCATTTTAAATTGGACATAGGAATTTTTATGTCTTGAAGATTGCATTGCCACATGTCCCTATTACTACAGAAGTTTCTCTTTAATACATATTCTGTTTTCGGTGGTATCTTGGTAGTTAAAGATTATACATATATGGGATATCTCCTTATTATGGAAGGAGTCTTGCTACACATGGTGGTTAAAAAATATTTACGACAGGTTTTCTTTTTGTTTTTTTTACACATGTGTGGATATTGGTGATTAAGGGTGTGTGGGTCACGAAATTGAGACGTGGGTTTTTTTGGTGTGGTTGACTGCGCACATGTTCTGATTTTTTTTTTGGTGAAAATGAACGTTGGTGAATTTCTTGATTGGTTGCTGCTCTGTTTTCCTTTATCCTCTATTTTGAGTTGATTGCGTGGGGTCTTGGGCAGCTCTTATTCATGGTTTTTATCTCTAGTAAGCAATCCACGAATTGTGCAAAGTTGCTGATTTTTCTGGGTCCTTAAAGTGGTCTGTTAGTTGCGGCACAAAGGAGATTTCGTTGTTGATGGTTGCATGATGAATTTATGCAGTGGCTTGTTCTTGTCCGTAGAAAACTTTTGATCTGGGAGTTTATTTTTACTTGTTTTATTTGTTCTTTCGGATAAGTAAAAATAGTTAGAAAAATCCTCTGACGAGGGTAACACGAGTTGGTCGTGTTATTAGGCGTGAAGATCTTTCACGGGTAGTTAGGTTGTGGATCAGTTACATAGATTGAGTGGTACGGGGATAGTTTAATCTAGTGTAATTTTTGCGAACCACAGTGAAAGTTATTAATGTGGGTGAGGGCTCCGCAGACGTAGACAAAGTGTGCCGAACTGCGTTACCAAACGTCGGCGTCATCATTATTTTGCGTTTGTAATTTTTGATTTACTTGTGCAAAAAATAATTTGTGGATAGTCCGCGAATTAATTAACAACTCAATTATTTCAATTGGTATCAGAGCGAGGTCATCGATTCATAACTTGGTAGCAAGTTGGTGCAGATCCTAGATTCGCAGACATGGCTACGAGAGAGGGAGCATCAATCACCAGACCACCACTATTGGATGGATCAAATTATCCATCATGGAAATCCCGGATGAAATTCTTTATTCA
>JAOSBK010000007.1:24108674-24126463 GCA_027568895.1 Erythroxylum shatona
CCTCCAAATCGAATATATTTCTTGGCGGTGTTTGGGGGTTGGAGCGTGACCATATTTTGCAGCTTACGGAGTTTGGCTTAGGGGAATTTCCAGTTCGTTATTTAGGAGTTCCCCTCGTGCCTATGAAAGTTTCGGTTTTACAATATTCTAGCCTTATTGATTCGGTTGCTGCTTGTCTCAACATGTGGAATGGACACACTTTATCTTATGCTGGCAGGGGTGAGATTATTAACTCTGTTGTTCAGGGAATCTTAGCGTTCTGGTTACAGGCCTTCCCCCTACCTATTGTGGTCATGGGCAAAATCGCCTCTATGTGTCGTCTGTTCTTGTGGGGTGGTAAGCATTACCGGGTTGCATGGGACAGTGTCTGCCTTCCTAAGGAAGAAGGTGGGCTTGGTTTGAAGAATTGTAAAGTTTGGAACCTCGCCTTGTTATCGAAGATTATTTGGAATGTCCACGCTGAAGCCAATTCACTATGGGTTAAGTGGATACATGCCTTTTATTTGCGTGGAAGTTCGGTTTGGGATTGGGTCCCCCATCCCAGGGACTCTCTTCTAATGAAAAAAATTGCTTACATTCGGGATCGTTTGCTGGAACGTTTGGGAGGCCGCTTGCAGATAGCTTCTGAGTTACCCAAATTATGTTTTAATGGTCGACTGGTGTCAGGGAAGGTGTATGAGTTGTTACGTCCGAAGAGTCCTAGTCGGCCATGGATGTCTTTTATCTGGCGGAGGTTCATCCCCCCGAAATATTCCCTTATCGCCTGGTTGGCTTTCCAGAATAGGTTGCCTACGAAAGATAACCTATTATTTCTCGATATCGATCGGACTTGTAGCTTATGTCATAAGGCAGAGACGGAATCGATTGCCCATTTGTTTTTTAATTGCGATTTTACTAAAGCTATATGGCAAAATGTTCGTCAGTGGTTGAGTATCAGGCGCGAAATGGGTTCGCTCTTGCGGGCCATAAAATGGATCCGAATATAGGCCAAGGGGGCGCTCTTAAGGAGCAAAGCAATTCGTCTTGCTTTCCTGTGCACGATTCATACTATTTGGAAGATCAGAAATGCAGTGATAATGGATGGTACTACGTTTACTGTCCCTGATGTTACCGCTAAAATTCGGATTTCTACGTATAAAACTTTATATCATCTCTACCCGAGCGATCTTATTACTTTTTAAGGGACGTGTTGGCAGGTTTAGCGTCTCAGGCTCAGGTGGGTCTCTGGTGGCTATCAGGAAACGCCTTCCTTTAGTCAGAAGGGGTGCGGTGTCGTTTGGTTTAGGGGAGAGGCTGATGTTTTATTTTCGGGGCTACTGGTCATGGAGTTCAGGGTTACGGGTTGGTAATCCGGATGCTTGCCCCGCCCGCTTAGGGGCTCTGTTGATTTTATATGATGTCGTGTTTGAGGTTCTTTCTCTTGCTTGCGCCCAACCACTGACTTAACACCCGGGTTGGTCCGCTGGGTTTCAGATTGGGAGTTCTCCCCGAGTGGGGCCAGTTTTGTCCTATCTAGCAGAGGACTACATTAGGATGTTTACATTGCTAAGTCTTCAGTACCGTTTGTCGTGGTAAGGTTATGATTCTTATTGGGATGGAGTCTTTCGGAAACGATGCCGTGGTAGTGTTTCTTACGGTGTCGTTTTTTACTGGTTAGTGACACATAAGGGACAGGGCCAATTAGTATCTCTATTATTGGGGGTTTTGTGGACTTTTTTATGATTTGGTGTGCCGCTTTTCTCTGAGCGGGCGATTTTGAACATACCCCGTGGGGGGTGGCGTGCATCCTCCCCCGCCGTTGGCGTTCTTCGACTCTGTCTTTGTGTCCCCTGAGATCTGGTGCTTCTGGGGGTGCTGCTTCGTTCCGATGGCCTGCTCCGAACTTCGGTGTTACTTGCTGGTGCGGTGTGTTTCTTGGTGGGGGTGAAGGTCTGCGGTATGTAGGTGGGATGGGTTTTGTTTCCGGAGTGCTGTGTGGAGGTTCTGATTCCAAGAGTAGGCGATGGGTGTTTTCTCTGGGCCTTCTGTCTGATGTCTTGTGTGCTCCCAGGCGACTACTTCTTGTTATATTTTTATTGGTTCCTCTAGCATACATACTCTCTAGAGTATGAATGCCTTAGGAACCGGTACATTTTCCTTTGCCTAGTGAAGTTTTTTGGGTTGTGGATGTGTTTATTGTGGCTTCCTTACGGTGGCGTTTCGGCGCCTGGGCATCAATACTGTGGATTTTTGTCACTGCTTCCATGCTTGCAAAACGACGCCGTAGGGGACTCTTGGCTTTGAATTAGCCTCATGGACCTCTCCTCCGAAGGATGGCTTGAGTGGTCACCCCTGCTTGGGCTGCTAGTTGGGATTGGTCTTGGTTTGAGTTAGCCTCACGACCCCCTTCCTCCGATGGGTGGCTTGTGTGGTTACCCCTGCTTGGGTTGCTGGATGGGATCTGCTGGTGGGCTCCCATATCTCCGTCGCTTGTGGGCTTCCCTGCTAGCTTGTATTGTTTTTAGTCATTACTATTCTGATAGACACGGGCCCCATGATGTTTGGGCTTTTGCATTAGTTTTGTCTTTGGCAGATATGGGCCTCCTGCTGTTTGGGCCAATTGCTAGTTATGTATCACTATGTGGGTCTTGGTGGGATTTTTGGGTTAGCTTTGTCCTCCATTGTTGACTGGGGTATGCCCCTGTGCATGTGTACATACCCTATTCTTTTGATAAATATTTACCATTTATCAAAAAAAGAAAGAGGGCAGCTAATCAGTAAGGGCGTTTGAGAGTGTCTCTCTCTAGGAATTCATTCTCCTAGACTGCGTCCATGATTCTGCCTTCGGTAGTTGGGTTTTCTGTTGTTACTGGTAAACGATTGTCTCGCTTCTTTTCTCAGGCCACGCACGTTATGGTGAGGTTGTTTTTGGCGGGAGTTTGAACTTTTGGCTGGTTACCGTTTGGCACGCTCGTCTTCTCCTTGGGACGGGAGTGACGCGTCTGTGGATAGGCGCCCATGACGAAGAAGAAACCTAAAGGTTCTGGGGTGAAGGTTGTTGTGGAGTCTTCCTCCTCCTCCTTCGGTCAGTCTCCGGTGGGTGCGGCCCCTCTGGCGGACTCCCCTGTTGGTGTTCACTCGGTGACATCTAGGGCCCCTGTGCCTTCTGCAGCCCGAAAGAAATCCGGGGTTTCCCTGAAATCGGGAAAGGGAGTATTAAATGAGATACTTACGGAACTGATATCGTCTTCCTCCACTGATGGTGATTCGGAGGCCGAGGATACTGGTGTGGCTACACATGAGTCTACGGAGTCTGATGATTCAGATGAGGAGCAGCCGGCTGATACTGTGGAGGCTTCTCCTATTCCCCCCCCCGACCACGCGTCCTGTGGTGGGTTCAGGGGATTCGGTTCCGGGTGCTAGAGCTTCAGTGGGTTCGAGTCCCAGCCCACCTGGTAACACAGCTGTTGAGGCTGCTGCCTCTGGTAAGGCTTCATTTGCCAGTTTGTTTAAGCATAACCGAGACCTGAACAAGGGGATGCGCTTGGAACATATCCCCGCTCAAAAAGCTGTTACCATTTTGGCAGAGGATAGGTTGGATTTAGAACAGGAGTGGGGCTATTATTTGGTGGGTGTGTTTACAGGTCGTTTCCCGGGAATGAAGGCAGTGGATATGCTTATGGCCCAATGAGGGGTGGAATGCAAGTTGATCCCCCATGAGCGGGGTTGGTTAGTTTTTCGGTTTGTCTCGGACAATGATCGTACTGCTATCTTAGCGGGTGGATCGTATGTCTCGTTTGGAAAAACATTAATGCTGAAGCCATTGGCTCCCGGATTTGCTTTTAATTTCAAGGATTTCATGGCGATGCCACTTTGGATTAAGCTGCCTAATGTTCCACTTGACTTGTGGACGGAAAAGAGTGTATCCAAGCTTGGCTCTATGGTGGGTAAACCCATCTGTTCTGATCTTGTGACTACTTAGCGTGCCCGTGTTGGGTATGCTCGGTTGCTAGTGGAGGTGGATGTTTCTAAGCCCCCTGTTACAAGTTTTGACGTTACATTACCTGAAGATACTAGCTACACCCAATCGGTGGTTTATGAGACTTTCCTTTCTTATTGTTGTGAGTGTCGTCACTTTGGCCATAATTTCTTCACTTGTCGGAAGCCTCGTTCGCAACCCCCGAAATGGGTTCCTAAGGCACGGGGTCCTAATCCGCCTAAACGTTCAGGGGCTGCTTCTTCGGGGGTCCCCCCAGCATCGGACCCCCCTACTACCCAATCTCCTTCTGAGCTTCCTACGTCTGACCCTCAGCCTGTTGTGCAGCCTTGTATTGATCAGCCTGTTTTGCCTAAGGGAGGGGCTTCTGGCACGCAGTGTTTGAAACCTCCTTCGATTAATAAAGGCAAGGGTGTTTCGAGTTCTATTCCTGGAGTTTCGGGTGCTACTAAAGGGCAGATTAATGCTTAACTTTCTAAACCTGGGCAGCATAGGGCTATTGCAAGCACTGTTGGTAAACCTGGAGGGGGAGGGCCCTCCCGTTTACCGAAATGAGTTTCCTCTGTTGGAATGTCCGGGGTCTTGGCTCGACCTCGCGACAACAGAGTGTTGCCAGCCTTGTTCGGCAGCACAATTGCAAGTTTTGTTGTCTCTTAGAAACCAAACTCACGGTGCATGGTTTGGATCGTCTCATGTTTAGCCGATTTCCCGGCTAAACTTACAGCCATAATTTTGATGTTATTGACAAGGGTCGGATGGCCATTGCTTGGCAACCCTCGACTTATTCTTGCCAGGTTTTGGAGGTTGGAGATCAATTTATTCATTGTCGGGTTTCGCATCTTTCCACTCAACGGGACTTTTTAGTTTCTTGTATATATGGACTGTACAGTGTGCAGCAGCGTAGGAGCTTGTGGCAGAGGCTATCTGCCTTGCGAGTCGATCCCTCTCCCCCTGGCTCCTTTTGGGGGATTTTAACTGTGTCTCTAAGGCTGAAGAACGTCTCGGATATAAGCCAACCACTGACTATTTCCTTAAAGACTTTCAGGATTTTTGGTTCTCTTTGGGCTTGGAAGAGGCCGTTTTTCAAGGGGAGTTTTTTACTTGGCAGAAAAATCAGTTATGGGCTAAATTGGATCGAGTTCTGGTTAGTGCGGAATGGGATGTTAGGGGCTGGTGGTGTTCTGCTCATTTCCTTCCAATGCGTTTTGATTCGGACCATTGTCCTATTATCATGGCCTTTGAGAAGCAGATGGAACGGGGCAATCGGCCATTTAAGTTTTTCAACTTTTGGCTTCAGTACCCTCAGTGTTTGCATATTGTTCGTTCTACCTGGGATTTACCCGTTTATGGATCGGCGCAATTTATTCCTGCCTCTAAATTAAAGACTTTGAAAGTCCCACTTAAACAATTGAATTCCTTTGCCTATGGTCATATCTCGCAAAAAGTTCAGGAGGCGCAAGCGGCGTTCCAGTCTGCCTACCAGCAATCTCTTCATCAGCTTGATGACCTTTCGCTGAATTTAGAGCTAACAGAAAAACGACAACATGCAGCCTTCCTTCGAGAGGCTGAACGATTGTTTTATCAACAAAAAGCGAAAGGTACCCATTTAATGGAGGCGGACCATAGCACTCGGTATTTCCATTCACTTGTTCGCAAACGCACCCAGTCCAATGAGATTTCTCATTTGATCAAGCCTGACAGTTCATCTACTGCTTCGTTGGTGGAAGTTAGATCGGAATTATTGCATTACTTTCAGGGGCTGTATGGGTCTTCGGATAATTGTGAGCCTTTGGATCCCTTGGTTGTTGGTTCTGGTCCTCTTATTACTTTTGAGCAATGTGCCCAGCTCTTAGCACCGGTTGAGGCGCGGGATATTAAGACTGCCCTGTTTGCGATTGGGGATGACAAAGCTCAGGGGCCGGATGGGTTTACGGCTGCGTTCTTTAAGAGTCATTGGGACCTAATGGGAGGTACCCTTACGGATGCGGTTCGGGAATTTTTTACGAGCGGACGCATGCTTAAGCAAGTCAACCACTCTATTATTACTCTTATTCTGAAAACCCATCTCCCCCCGAAAGTTACTGATTTTCGCCCAATTGCTTGCCTGAATGTATCGTACAAAGTGATTTCCAAACTTCTCACTGACCGCTTGAAAGGGGTTGTCGCTAGTCTTGTGGATTTAGCACAAGCCGCATTTATACCGGGGCTTAATCTCCAAGACAATATCTACCTCGCCCAGGAATTAGCCCGGGGTTATAGTCGTAAGCGGATATCACCGCGATGCCTGGTTAAAGTTGACCTTGCTAAAGCTTATGACAGGATCTCTTGGACATTTCTGTTGGATTTGTTGACAGCTCTTGGTTTCCCTCCCCGGTTTGTTTCTTGGATTGAGGAATGTGTTACCACGCCTTCATTCTCGCTTTCCATCAATGGATCCCTTCATGGCTTTTTCCAGGGTCATCGGGGGCTCCGTCAAGGGGACCCGATGTCGCCGCTCCTATTTGTCCTTTGCTTGGAATATATGTCTAGAGATCTTAAATGTCGCACCACCAATTCTGATTTCAACTTTCACCCGAAATGTCAACAACTCTGTATTACTCATCTAGCATTTGCGGATGATCTTATGTTATTTTCCCGTGGTGATGTTCCCTCGGTTCGTATTTTATTAACTTGCTTACAGAAGTTGCACTGTGTGGCGGGTTTCAGGTTAATCCCAACAAATCGAATATTTTTCTAGGTGGTGTTTGGGGGCTGGAGCGTGACCTTATCTTGCAGCTAACGGAGTTTGGTTTAGGGGAATTTCCGGTTCGTTATTTAGGCGTCCCTCTAGCGCCTATGAAAGTTTCGGTGTTACAATATTCGAGCCTTATTGATTCGGTTGAAGTTTGTTTAACCATGTGGAATGGGCACACATTAACTTATGCTGGAAGAGGAGAGATTATTAATTCTGTTGTTCAGGGTATTTTAACGTTCTGGTTACAGGCATTTCCCATCCCCATTGTGGTCTTGGAGAAAATAGCCTCTATGTGTCGCCTATTTCTGTGGGGCGGCAAGCACTTTCGGGTAGCTTGGGACAGTATCTGCATGCCTAAGGAAGAAGGCGGCCTTGGTCTGAAGAATTGTAAAGTTTGGAACCTAGCTTTGTTATCGAAGATCATATGGAATGTTCATGCTGAAGCCAATTCATTGTGGGTCAAGTGGATACATGAAGTTTATTTGCGTGGCAGGTCGATATGGGATTGGGTTCCCCACCCCCGGGACTCTTTGTTAATGAAAAAACTTGCTTACATCCGCGATCGTTTGCTGGAACGATTGGGAGGCCATTTGAGGATCTCTTCTGAACTACCAAAACTATGTTTTAATGGTCGGCTGGTGTCGGGGAAGGTGTATGAGTTGTTACGTCCGAAACTTCCTAGTCGCCCCTGGATGTCCTTTATCTGGAGGCGATTTATACCTCCGAAATATTCTCTTATCTCCTGGTTGGCTTTACGGAATCATTTGCCTACGAAGGATAACCTCCTGTTTCTTGATATCGATCAGACTTGTATCCTTTGTCAAAAGGGAGAGGCAGAATCAATTGCCCACCTGTATTTTAATTGTGACTTTACTAAAGTTGTATGGAGGGACGTTCGTCAGTGGTTGGGTCTCCGGCGTGAAATGGGTTCTCTCTTGCGGGCTATTAAATGGATCCGCAAAGAGGCCAAGGGGGCTCTCCTGTAGAGCAAAGCAATTCGGATTGCCTTCCTATGCACTATTTATACCATTTGGAAGATCAGAAACGCCGTGCTATTGGATGGTACTACGTTTACCGGTCAAGATGTTACCGCTCAAATTTGAATTTCTACTTATAAAATTTTATATCGTCTCTACCCGAGCGATCTCATTACTTTTTAATGGTCGCGGTGGCATGATTTGGGTTTATGGCTGGCGATGGGGTGTTCTTTCCCTTAGTTCGCCTTTCCTTGGGTCGAGCATGTCTACAGTGTCGTTTCCTCTGTGTTGTACTTTAAATGGACCGGATATCACACGAGGCATTTTATTGGGACTTCAGTGGTGTTATTTGGCTAGGTATACATCCTCCCGGGTAAGCGACGTCGAACACGGGCGGATCTTCGGGGTGTTTGTAGATTTGGTCTTTTTCTCTGTTACGTAGCCTTGTCGTTTTATCTGGTCCATTGCTTATAGGGGACAGGGCGGTGTAGTTTCTCTTCTTCGGGGGCTTGTGGTTTTCTGTCTGATTAGGGGTGTAGCTCTTATTTGGGTGGGCGACGCGGGCTTGCTGGTTCCATTGGTGTATGAGCCTTCCCAGTGGTGGGGTGTTGTGGCCCCTCCCTCTCTGGTGAGGTGGAGCTTTCGGCACCTGTCTTTGTTTTCCCCCGAGTTTTATTCCTGTTCAGTGGGTGCGTGGTTTGCTGGAAGGGGTTGGTTTTACGTTGACAGGCGTCGGGGTGATTTGTAGATCCGGTGTTTGGTTGCGGGTCTCTGGGGTAGGTTTCGTGGGTGCTCCAGATATATCCGATGGCTGTTTCTTGCTACGGCGTCATCTGAGGGATTTGGTGAGTTTGTTAGGCGGGGATTGGGTAATAGTGTTTTTCTATGGGCTTATTTCTTGTTTCAGGGGAGTTGAGGTGTTGTTCGGTTGATAGAGCACGACATCGTTTTGTGCTACGGTGTCGGTTGGCTTAAAGCTTTGGTATTTATATGCTCTCGTTTCTGGTGGTGTGCGAAGGGTGTACATGGTTTGTTCCTCTGATTGGTGCTCTGTCGTTTGGTGTGTCAACTGGCGGTTCTTCTCTTAGCGATTCTCCTTGGTGCTGATTTCCTTGGTTCCTTTGGCATACACACTCCACCGAGTATGAATGCCTTAGGAACCGATGCTCTTGTTTTATTTGAGAGGTGCCTTAATTTGTGTTGTGATTGATTTTTACTTTTGTGCTTTACTGTGTGGCATTTGCGCCTGGGAGTCTGCTGTCTGGGCAATTTGTTGAAATTTTCGTAGGTGTAATACGGCGTCGTCGATCATCTACTTAAGGCTTCACGTGTGCAAGCGACCTGCTCCATGTGGCAAGCCCGACTCCTTGTTAGCCTCACAGGCTTCTTAAGGGCCTGTCGGCTTTTTGTTATATTTGTGCTGTTTTGGGCCTTTTTGTTTGTATTTCTCATTTAGTTGGATTGGGCTCGAGGCTGTTTGGGCCCTTTTGCTACTGTTTGTATCCACAGGTTTTTGTGGCCTTTGTTGACTGGGGTATGCTCCTGTGCTTGTGTACATACCCAATTCTTTTGATAAATATTTACTGTTTATCAAAAAAAAAAGAAAAAAAGAAAGAGGGCAGCTAAAGAAAGAGCTATCAGTAGTGGGTGTTGGAGAGCTTCTCTCACTAGGATCTCCTCCTAAGGTCATCCACGTTCCTGCTCTTACTCGATTTTTCTGCTAGTGTTCCACACGAGTTTCTTGGGTTGCCTCATACGAACCCCTCTGTTGTTGTTTTTCACGATTCTGCTTGGGTTTATTCACGGTATTTTCGTATTCTTGTGCGCACTCCCCAGTACCGAATATTGTTCATTACTTGGGCAATTTGTGCTTTCACGACGTTCTCTTGGTACTTCTTCTGCTTGATGGGGGTGTGCGCCCAGTGGCTGTTGCGCCACTGTTTCGGGAGTGCATTGGTTCCTACCTTGCTTCAGGCCAACCATCGGCCTTCTGTCAGAGATGGGTAAGAAAAAATTCTGTGGGACTGATATTACTGCGAAAGTTGTGGTGGGTCTTCAATCCACTCCCACAACCGTTGTTGGAGTTGACAATGCAGGTTTCGTACCCAAACTGAACGTTGCGCAGGTCCCTTCTTCTCCTGAAGACCCGGGGGATGATGTAGCATCCACGGGAACTGATTCTTCTGATGCTGAAACTGAGGGGAGTGAGGAGAGTGAGGATTCATCCACCTCAGGCGGTGCTGGTAGCTCCAAAACTAACACTCCTCACAAGGTGCTCGATAAAACTCCTAGCTCAACATCTGTAGCAAAGAAAACCCCCAAGGCCACTTATGCAAGTCTCTTTAAGTCAAACCGTATGCTCACAAAGGGTCTTCAGCTGGTTCCCAAATCGGTTGATGACATTGTTTGTATGACATCTGCTGATTTTCGGCCCATTGAGGAAGCTTGGGGATACTGTTTGGTCGGTAGGTTTACGGGAATGAAAGCTGTGGAGGATATGATTGCGAAGTGGAGTGTTCCGTGCAAACTTCTTCCACACGACCAAGGATGGCTGGTCTTTCGTTTTGACAGTGATGACGATCGAACTCGTATCCTAATGGGGGGTCCATATATGCTGTATGGGAAAACATTGTTGCTGAAAACTTTGAACCGAGGTTTCGCTTTTAATAATGCTGAATTTACAAAAATCCCTATTTGGGTTAAATTGCCGAATGTTCCCTTGGATTTTTGGCACGAAGAGGCACTCTCCAAACTTGGATCCCGCATTGGTAAACCAATTTGTACAGACCAAATAACTGGCCAACGTTCAAGCATTGGCTATGTCCGGTTGTTGGTTGAAGTGGATGTTTCAAAGCCACCAGTGTCCAGTTTCCAAGTCCAGTTGCCAGAGGGTTTGTCATACACTCAATTGGTTATTTATGAAACCTTTCCACTGTTTTGTGATACTTGTCATCGCGTGGGCCATGTACCTACAGATTGCACTCTATATGGTGGTCGGGTTAAAAAGAAAACTGCTACTTCTAGTGCAGCAACCGAAAGCCCTGCTATTGTTGATGCTCCTTTGGGAGACTCTGCCTAACCTCCAACTTCTGGTGACCACCCTGTTGACAGTGTTACTCCTCTGGCTCCAACTACACATACTGCTCCTCCTGAAGTGAGTGATCAGGGTACCCCGACTATTGAGGTCACGAGTGAGGATGGTCAGTCTCCTCCAAATGCGGATTTGAGCAGTGTGAAAGAAACTCCTATTGCTCAGCCTACTCCCCAACCTCCTTTGCCAGATTCTATTCCACCACGGCCTATTGAGGATTCTAAGCCTGATGCACCCTCTGAAGTGCTAGCTGCTTCTGGTGACCGCAAGCATGTCCAAAGGAGTAAGGGTGTTGACAAACCTCCAGGTTCCTCTTTTGCCAAAGGCACTGCTATGCCTCCTCGAAATAATCAGGGCAGATTCACTTCTAAAGCGAAGTATGTAGAGCGGATGGATGGTTCTCATAATGATCGGCGGAATGAAGGGAGGGGTGGCCCTTCCTCACTCCCGAAATGAATATCCTCAGTTGGAATGTCCGAGGGTTGCGTAAACCCTCGAGACAGCATAGTGTTTGCCTCTTAACAAGGCAACACAATTGTCGATTTTTGTGTCTATTGGAAACTAAGTTTGATGTTGGGGGATTGGCAACTTTTATGCGTACTCGGTTTCCTGGATGGCTTTATGTGCATAATTTTGATCATATAATAGGGGGCCGTATGGTGGTAGCTTGGGACCCCGTATATTATGACTGCCAAGTTTTATCTACAGGAGAGCAATTCATCAGTTGCCGTCTTAGGAATATTATTACGAAGGACTGGTTCCTACTTACTTGCATTTATGGCTTATATCGGGTTACCCAACGTAGAGATCTGTGGCATACTCTCATGGGGCTGAATGTGGACCCGAATACTCCATGGCTAATTCTCGGTGATTTTAATTGTGTTTGCTTTGCACATGAACGTCATGGTCACAACCCTCCCTCCGCCTATTTATTGAAAGACCTCCAAGACTTTCGGATGGCGCTTGGGTTTGATGATGCACCTTCCAAGGGAGAATTTTTCACTTGGCAGAAAAATCAATGGCTAGCCAAACTTGATCGTGCTATGATTAATCAGGCTTGGGGTACTTGAGAGTTGTTTTGCTTTGCTATGGTTCTTCCCATGCAGGTGGACTTGGATCACTGTCCATTGCTTATTGATTTTCAGCGCCAACATTCCCATGGTAATAAGCCATTTAAATTCTTTAATATGTGGCTTTCTTACCCTCAGTTTCAGGAAATTGTCGATGCTTCTTGGCACATGAATGTTACTGGTACAACACAATTTACGCTGTGCACTAAACTGAAAGCACTCAAACGTCCTCTGAAAGCGTTAAATAAAGAAGCATTCGGCCACATTACAACCCGAGTACAATCAGCTCAAGCTAATTTTAAACAGGCTTATCATGCTTTCCTTCAATTCCCTGCAAATGCTGAACTGGAGATTCAGGTGAATACAAAAAGGAAGCACGTCAATTTTCTCCAGGATGCTAAACGCCTATTCTACCAACAAAAAGTGAAATGTAGGCACCTTATGGAAGCTAATCGGAGCACTAGCTATTTCCACTCCATTGTTCGGAAAAAGACAAAGACGAATGCTATCACCCATCTCATTAACAATGATGGGTCAGAAACTTCTTCTATGTAAGAGGTTCATGAGCGTCTTCTTGATTATTTTATGAATCTGTTGGGTGTTACTGGACACTATAGGCGAGTGGATGAGCAGGTTTTGTGCACTGGTACTTTACTTCCGGTGAGTGAACATGATCAGCTGGTTGCGCCTATCACTGAGACTGAAATTAAAATATCCTTGTTTGACATTGGCGATGATAAAGCCCCAGGCCCGGATGGTTATACTGCTGCTTTCTTCAAAAAACAGTGGCACCGAGTTGGGCAAGATGTTATTCAGGCAGTCCAGGAATTCTTTCGGAATGGAAAGTTGCTCAAAAAAATTAATCATACTTTCCTTACTCTCATTCCAAAGACGAACTCCTCTCCTAAGGTGACGGATTTCTGACCCATTACTTGTCTGAATGTTGTGTATAAAATCATTACAAAGATCCTAGCGGCGAGACTCTCTTTGGTTGTGGGACAGCTAGTAGATTCTGCTTAAGCTGCCTTTATTCCCGGTCGAAATATGTTAGACAATGTCTACCTTGCTCAAGAACTTGCAAGGGGCTATAGTCGGAAACGCGTATCCCCGCGATGTATGCTGAAAATTGATATAACCGAAGCTTATGATACAGTCTCGTGGGGCTTCTTGGCTGATATGCTCCATGGTTTGAATTTCCCCACCCGATTTATACATTGGATAATGGAATGTGTAACTTCAGCCTCCTTTTCCATAATGATCAATGGCGCTCCCCATGGAATGTTTAAAGGGCAGAGAGGACTACGACAAGGTGACCCGATGTCTCCTCTCCTATTTCTATTATGTCTAGAATATCTATCTCGGGTGCTTAAGAAAAATACAGCCAGCTCCTCCTTTCGGTATCATCCAAAATGTCAACAGCTCGCTATTACACATTTTGCCTTCGCCGATGATCTTATGTTATTTTCTAGAGGGGATGCTCCTTCAATCCAGATCTTGCTAAATAGTTTACGGGAACTTGGAGAAGTGGCTGGGCTAAAAGCTAATCCTACTAAATTCAGTATTTTTCTTGGAGGTGTTTGGGGTTGGGAGAGGGACACCATCCTACAAAATGTTGATTTTCCTCTTGGTGATTTTCCTGTTCGCTATCTTGGGGTCCCGTTAGCTCCCATGAAAATTTCTGTCGCCCAATACTCGACATTAATTGAAGTGGTTGAATCGTGTCTGCATGCCTGGAATGGTAAAAGCTTATCATATGCTGGTCGGTGTGAGCTTATTAATTCGGTTATCCAAGGGACACTCTCCTTTTGGTTCCAAGCGTTTCCCATTCCTACGGTCATTATTGATAAAATCACCTCATTATGCCGGCTGTTCCTATGGGGTGGTAAGTACTTCCGAGTAGCGTGGGATAGCATGTGCCTACCTCGGGAAGAGGGTGGTTTGGGTCTCAAGCCATGAAAGGTATGGAATTCAGCCTTACTTTCGAAATCCCTTTGGAACATTCATGCTGAAACTAATTCCCTATGGGTTCGCTGGATCCATACTGTTTATTTGAGAGGAGCTTCTATTTGGGAATGGCAACCACATACACGTGATTCTCCCCTTCTCAAAAAATTAGGCTCCATTCGCGATCAGTTACTACAGAAACTAGGCAATATACCCGCAGCTGTGGAGGAACTTCAACATCATTATTTGCAGGGTACCCTGTCCTCCCAGCATATTTATGATCTTCTACATACTAAACAACCATGCAAGCCCTGGATGTCTTTTATTTGGAAGAGATATATTCCTCCCAAATATTCTTTTACTGCTTGGCTTAGTTTACGTAATCGGCTTCCCACTAAAGATCTTCTTCTATTCCTGGAATTAGATCAGACTTGTGTCTTATGTAGACAAGAAACTGAAACCATAAGCCACCTTTTTTTCTAGTGCTCGTTCACAAAAGAAGTCTGGCTATATATCCGAAGATGGCTGGGAATCACTAGAGAATTGTCTTCACTGCCTCGAGCTATCAAGTGGATTAGATTGGAATTTAAAGGAGCTCTATTACGCTCCAAAGCCCTACGGATAGGTTTTCTCAGCACTATCTACATTGTTTGGAAGATAAGGAATGCTGTACAACTGGATGGTGCTTCTTTCACCCCTCCTGATGTGGTTGCTAAAATTAAAAAGGTGGTCTACAAAATCCTCTACAAGTTGTATCCAGTGGAGTTAATCAATTTTTAAAGGTACTTGTGGGCGTTGACCCGACTTTGTTCATTGCTGCCTTCGTTTTTTTGCAGCTTGCCCGATGGAGTGCGGGGACCTCCTCTTACTCCTCATACTTTGAGTTATGTTTGGGGTTATGCATGTGCCATGCAACCTCTCTACGTCCTCAGCTGGACACGTTGGCTTAATGTGAATTTAATGTTGCCCGGTCTTTTTTGAGCATTTAATGCTGACTGTTGAATCTTTTAATTATGCTTCCTTTTTACTTTGATGCATTTTCTCGTATACGAGGCCTAGCCTCATTTTGGGTGTAAAGGATTTTTGGCATTTATTTTGCACTCTCTTTTGTATGTTTGGGGTATGCCCCAACTATTGATGTACATACCTTTTGATAAATGTAATTTACATTTTATAAAAAAAAGAAAGAGGGCAGCTAATCAGTAAAGAGTTATTAGTGGTCGTCGAGAGTGTCTCTCACTAGGTTTCTCTCTCCTAGTTTCGGCCACTTCCCGGCTCTTCTCTGCTCTTCTTGCTCGGTGTGCCTTGTTTCCTCTCGTTCTTATTATTGGTGCTTTGGCTCTTGGCGCGGTGCCTTCCGCTTGAGTTTGGTGTCGGTCGCCACTTTGGTTTGAATTTTTGTGTGCTGTTCATTTCCCGCCCTCTGTTCCTTTCTCCATCGTTGTTTGACTCTCCAGCCTAGATCTGGTTGTGGCACCATCGACGACGCACGGGGGCTGCCTTTCCCCAGTCATGGGAAAATCTCGTGTTCGGGGTCTAGATATTACTGCCGAGTGCTTGGGCTACCAGACTGGAACCACGCCTAGGTCCCTTCCGCCGCGGCCATTCTCGTCTGGTGGATCCCAAAGGAATGTGCCTAGGTCCCAGCCTCGGACTCCTCCCCCCAGCGGTCCCTCTGACTTGGCTTCGACGACACCATCTTCCACGACCCGGGGGCGCCCCTCTATGTGCATTTTTCCGCAATTTATCCCCCCTGTCGGAGCTCGACCCCTCTGCTTCGGGATCCACTTCAGGTACGGCCTCCTTCGATTCTCCTGGTATTGAACAGAGCTCTGCAGACACAGAGGAGTTGGAGTCCACAGGTGAGGGGGGCGTCCAGAAACCATTGCCTCTGCCCTCCGAATCTCGGGCAGAGAAGGTCCTTGAGGAAACTCCCCAGGAGCCGGCGACCGAGATTTCCAAGGGCAAAAAGCCCTCATCTTATGCAGGGCTATTTAAGCAGAATCGTGAGCTCTCTCAGGGGATGCGTTTAGCATTCCAGGCTGTGGATGACGAGGTGGTTATGGAGGCGGCGGATGCCGTGGATCTAGAGCATCACTGGGGTTTTTGTCTGGTTGGTTGTTTCACGGGTAAATTCCCTGGCCTTAAGGCTCTTCAGGAGCAAATGGATAAGTGGCAAGTCCCCTACCGTTACACCCCTCATAACCGAGGATGGATGATCTTCCACTTTTCGACTGAGGAGGCCCGAATGCAAGTTCTAGCTGGTGGCCCTTATGTGCTTTATGGGAAAACATTGATCCTCAAACCCCTCTCCCTTGGCTTTACTTTCGACTACACTAATTTTATGCAGGTACCTATGTGGGTTCAGCTCCCCAATGTCCCTCTGGATTACTGGCATGAACGGGGCCTCTCCAAGTTGGGTTCCCGGATTGGTAAACCCCTGTGTACTGATCAAATTACCCTGCAGTAGCTTCGGTTAGGATATGTTCGTTTATTGGTTGAAGTTGATGTGGGAAAGGGGCCCATTACGAGCTTCTCTGTGTTGCTCCCGTCAGGTTCCAGGTACACTCAACATGTGATTTATGAGGCGTATCCGAATTATTGCTGTTATTGTCGTAAATTTGGCCACAGCCCGTTTCACTGTCAATGGAAGCAGCAAATCGACTAGGTACCTAAATCCGCACCTGAATTGCCCCTTCCTCCTGTCTCTACTGCAGCTACTATTCCTCAGTGTTCCCCTGAGCAAAAGGAGGATAGGGAGGCTGCCAGACCTCCATCCCCCGGCCAGGTGCTTCCGGAAACTTTGGATCCTGCCCTCCATGAACACCATGTGGCCTCTATGGATTCTAAGGGGCCTTCTGCTGCCTTGCCGCCTAGCATTCTCCCCCTTTCCGGGCCTGCCACTCATGCTCAGATGAGGCTGCCTACTGGCCACTCTCCAGTCTCCGATGCTTCAGCTCGACCCTCAGTCCTAGGGGATCCAGGTCGAGTAGGACAGGGTATGACTACTGGGTTTAAACAGAATAAGGGGAAGGAGCCTGCTACTACTGGCCCCAAACGGGGTCTGGGAACTCAAGGTTAACCAGGTAATGGGCGCAATGTCTTGAGGAAAGGGGGTCCTTCACGTAAAGGGGATGGAGGTTCAACCTCCATACCACAATCATGAAGTTCCTCAGCTGGAATGTCCAAGGGTTAAATAAACCCTCGCGATAAAAGAGTGTTGCTACATTAAGGAAGCAATATGATTGTAGCTTGTGTTTGCTGGAAACTAAGCTTACTGTGGCTGGACTTCGATGGTTTGTTCAGTATAAATTCCCGGGTTGGAACTTTTGGCATAATTTTGATGATATGGAGGGCGGTCGCATGGTCCTGCTGTGGGATCCTTCCCAACTCCAATGCTCCTTACTAGCGAAAGGCTCCCAGTATATCCATTGCCAGGTGATGTGCTGTATTACTAAATTGCAGTTTATGGTGACTAGTGTCTATGGCCTGTATACTGTGTGTGAACGCAGGGAACTCTGGTCGGCCTTAACTCACCTTGCTCCCCCCCGCTCAACCCTGTGGATGGTCCTGGGTGATTTTAACTGTGTCTGCGCTGCTTCGGAACAGAAAGGGTGCTTACCTCCGGCTGCTTACTACTTGAAAGACTTATTGGATTTTCGCTTGCTGTATGGGTTTGAGGATGCCCCATCGAGTGTGGAGTTTTTCACCTGGCAGAAAAATAGGCGGTGGGCTCGCTTGGATCGGGTTCTTATCAACCAGGAATGGGATGTTAAGGATATCCCTTGTTCATCTCTTACCCTCCCTATGCTTGCAGAATCGGACCATTGCCCTCTTCTTGTTGATTTCCAACGGACGGTGACTCCCGGTTCCAAGCCCTTCAAATTCTTTAATATGTGGTCGCACCACCCAAACTTCCCTTGTAACACCCCACTCCCGAGTGACCCGAACCCGATATCGTTGGTGATATCCGAGTCCGTGCCCCGCGAGGGTGGCG